>JAHLWZ010000526.1:0-88425 GCA_020536535.1 Pelomyxa schiedti | reverse complement strand
TGAAGACCGCCGCTGAATCCTCATCACTCGAGAAGAGCTACGAGCTGCCCGATGGACAGGTCATCACCATCGGAAACGAGAGGTTCAGGTGCCCAGAGGCCCTGTTCCAGCCATCATTCCTGGGTATGGAGGCTGCCGGTATCCACGAGACCTGCTACAACTCCATCATGAAGTGCGACGTTGATATCCGCAAGGACCTCTACGGAAACATCGTCCTGTCCGGAGGCACATCCATGTTCCCCGGCATTGCTGACAGGATGCAGAAGGAGATGACCACCCTCGCACCCACAACCATGAAGATCAAGATCATTGCCCCACCCGAGCGCAAGTACTCTGTCTGGATCGGAGGATCAATCCTTGCCTCCCTGAGCACCTTCCAGCAGATGTGGATCTCCAAGGAGGAGTACGACGAGTCTGGCCCTGCCATTGTCCACCGCAAGTGCTTCTAAACACAAAACAACACCGCAGACAGCAACCACTACAGGGGCCGGGCTTGAGGCTGCACAGGGCGTATACGGAAAGTGACAGGAGTCTTGTTGAATGTGGTAGGGCTCTATCCCCCCTCCTCTCGTTCCGTGTTGTGCCACTGGTTTGGCCAACATGGGACCAGATCGAGTTGGGGGGAAAAGGACACCCTTTGCCTGCCAAGACACACTTCCTTTCCGTGCTCTTGTGGTTTCACTTGCCCCTGGTTGTTGGCATAAGAAAAAATAAAAGCTGTTCCTTTGTCAACTATTTTCTATTTCCACCAACAACAGTAACCACTCCGCTACTTTTTTGTGGTTCCAGTGTTATTTGGTTCAGCACAGCCAAAGAGAAACATAAAAATGCAACGGGGCAATATCCATTTTCGTTTTGTTGTTGTATGGGCAGGCAGGTACAACATTTTTTTGTTTGTTTGATTTTTCGAAAAAAATCGGGTGGTCAACACTACGAAACGATCACAATTACACGGAAAAAGTACCGTTCCAACACGGAAATGTGGGGATGATTTTTTTTAGCAGACGAAAGTTGCAGCCTGCAGGGATACGAGGCCATTGGATGCGTCCTCGAGCGTGGCTGCTTGCAGAGTCACATTTCCTGTCCCATCATCCTGAACCCAGTCCACGGTTAGAGTGACACCCGTGCCCCCGCGGAAGTAGATCTCATACACTCCGTTGGTAGTGCTCGAGTAATTGGAAATGCCTGTGAGAGGTTTGGTTTTTGTGTTAGTTCATTTCGATTATGGGCTTAGTGGTTGCATTCTAATACGATGAGGCTCTAAAATTTAAAATAAATAAAGAACTTACTGTTGTCGGTGTAGGAAGAACTTCCATCAGATAAACTGACTGTGATTCTTCCACGGGCAGACCATACACCCACAAAGACCGACAACTTCCTCATTGAAGTTGATGTTTCCACTGTTAGCCGGAATCCCAGAGATACCTTGGCATTGGAGAAGTATACTCCTAAAAGAGTAATGTTTTATGAGGGAAAAATGTAAAGAAAAAGTAATTTGAAGTATACCTGTTGTTGATCCCGTAATCACATTGTGTGGGGTTCCGTCACTCCAGGAGAACGAGACAGGATTATTTGAGTATTGAGCCACATTACCGACCCCGCCCAAAACTGTGAAATCACTGATTGGATGACTACCAGTCACTATCTTGCGGTCTACACTTGTTGATGTTTCCAGCCCCCAGTGGACCCAGTCAACATCTCCCATTTCAGTAAGATTTACAGCTGATTCTGAAGGGGATGTTGAGTAGATCTTATAAAAGAAGGAGAGTACCAGGGATCGCTAATGAGCCACAGAGGTTGGAGTCACAGGGTTCTTGAAGCTCCAAATCAACGTAGCCAATTGCCCCAGATGTAGAGGACTTAAATTGGATTGTCCACATGAAGTCACCTGTGTATGGACCAAGTCTCTGACTCAGGAGCCCACTACCATCAGATAAGCCCGCTGTTGCATTTATGACGGCATCTCGAAGAGACATAAATATAGATAGTTTCCTCATTGATTGCTTATCAGCAGGAGCACTGCATTGAAATCAGAAAGAGGAGGTAGCAACTTGTAGACCTCAAGTAGAAACCGGAACCAACTCCAGAAAAAGATATGCACTCTGTTGTTTCTCCAGTGGTCAATTGTGTGCCATCTGACCAGAACACATTGGAGGGGCACTCAGAAGAGAGTGATGGAGTATCTCCAACGACCTATAAGAGATTAAAACACTATATTTCACATGGGAAATACCTTTAAATCACTAATTGACACAGAAGGAGTTTTTTTACGATCACTGACATCAGACCATTCTTCCCAATCACAGCTTCCACTTGAAGTGAGATCAACTGAAGATGGAGCAAAGTCAACATCAGAGCATAAGTAGGTGTTATGGCAGGTTGTGTCAGCATCTGCTACACAACGGAAAGATAGTGTCCCAGCACGTTCATATCTGGAATGAATTAGATGTGCAAGAAGAGGCGTATTACAGACGCATCATCAAAGAGCAGATATTTGTTGTGTTTATTCAATTCAAGAGCTTGTGGGAAGTACCTATGCTTCCAATTACACACAAAGACAGATCAATAAGAGGGGACCCACTACCATGAAGATCCACTGGGATAGTAATTGCTCCCACCACGCAATACAGCAGCGCGGGTATGAGAATCCTGGAACTCGTCGGTGAATTGCCACACATTTCCTACCTGTGAACAGTCAATAACCAGGGTATGAGACTAATCTTACCAGGTCTGCGACACCAAATATCGAATCGCCGGCAGGAGAGTGGGCACCGACATCTTCTGGGCCTGGTAGTGTTCCTATTGCATTCAGTTTAGAAGTGGGAAGAAATTCAGAGTTCTTACTTCCGTTTGATTGAACGGGATAGTTATTCTGGTCATTGGTATTACCCCACGGGTACAATCTTCCATCTGTGCCTTGTGCTGCATACTGCCACTCGTAGCTATGAGGTAATCGATACCCGTAGTAAGAGCAGAAATCCCTTGCCTAAAAACGCGTCATTGAATAATTTGTTTGAAATTTGCTTACCTCCTGCAGTGAAACCCATGTAACAGGCTTGTCAGCCCATCCCTCGGGGTATGTTCCATTCTGCCAGAACTAGAAGAATTAATGTGATAAATAAGAAGTAGATTGGATAACTGCAAGGAAATTGTAGGGGTCTTCAGGGACATAATGAGAGTCAGAGAGATACTCTTGATACTGAGCGTTGGTAACAGGAAATTTATGGATGTAGAATGGTGAGAGGTGTAGAAGCTCATTATGTGTGCGTTGTGGATGGGTTTCCCAAGGGTATTGGAAATCGACCCCATGTGCATCATCTCCCTCTATTTCTACTCCCTGAACCTATTGCCATTCTGAATATAAGATATCAAAACCTCTCCGTTACCTGGAAATGAAACAAGGAAGGAGGAATATACACCATATCTGGTGGCGTTTTGGTATACATATTTGTTGGTAGAATTTCAACCATTTCTTGGCATAAGTATTGCCACGTATCGTCATAAGATGACAGAGGTAACTGAGTGATTTGGGACATGTAAATCAAAAATTGTCCAAGGGGTGAGCCTGAAGAGATGAGATGGCAATGGAAAATAGAAAGAGATCATACTGTCACCGGGAGTAGTAATATTTTTTGTTTGGATGACACAGCCAAAACCCTGAGCTTCAATAGGAAATTCCAGTGCGCCTCCATTCCCTAATAGCTCCTCGCCAGCATAGCAATCATAAAAGTGGAACCCATCAGTAGTCACCGTGAGTTGTTTGCCAGTAAGATCAGTAGTGCCTCTATTAACCAGCAACCACAAGATCTCGTCACCAACTGGGAATTCACTGGCATAGACTTGGGTATTTTGAATGACAGTTGGTGTATGCGGAATCCATCCTTGAGATTGTGGGAATCCAAGATCACCAAAGAATCGAAGAATTGCTCCAGTCCTCAAAATTCTTTGTCCATCTCGGGGAGTGATTCCATTCCATGTACCCCATACATTCTCCCAGGATTCAAAGCCATCACCATTAAAGTATGATGCCTGGTAATCAATTATTTTTAATGGCAGGGAAAAGGTTTTGATACTTGCAAGTCATCTAAATGGTTTTGCGCCCATCTGTTGCATACATGTGTGAGGTGCCTTGGCTCTAACCATTTCCACCGGTCCACCTTTTGTAAAGGTGGTTTCTATTAATAAAGGAATTAAAGAAGTTACCATAGGTTCGTAGGGGTAGGACCAATAACTAGTAGGGAGTTACAAAAAGAAGCCGTTGATGATATGACACAAACCCCCATCCCATAGTCTCCCAGTTGAGTGCTTCAAGGATCCCGCCGAGTTCAGGCTCTATAGCCACAGGGTGATCCAAGGCCTCGGAGTCAAGGAAGAAAGATTCAGGGACCCAACTCATGGTATCCTTAAGTGTAACTGAGAAAAAACTTTGGTGATATCGAACTTACTCCATTGAGACCATCAGCGTTCACATCAGCTATTAATTGTGTAAGCGTTACATCATCTGTCTGCCCCGTGTCTCTTGTCCCCTATTGTGCCGTGAGTGATGGGGTTCTGTTAAAAGCCCTGGGTAGGAACCTGATCCCAAGGATTATAAGGAAGTAAAACAGTGACTCCTCGAAGGTGAATTGAATTGATGAGGTCAAGGAGTCCTTCTTTATGACCTATGGAGCAGTTTTAATTTAACAAGAAACCAAAAAAGTTCCACCTGGCATTGCTAGAATCAGATCGTACTGGTTCCTGTTATCAATTCCAATGTTTGGGTATGTTGGCCACAGCAACATTGAGTCTATGACCAATAAGGAAGAAAAACTTTTGTTAGGTATTGATATCTCTATGGGTTAGGAGAAAAAAAAAAAATACCTATTCCGCCGTATCTGTCGATGAGGTCGTCCAAAAATTTGTCGATAGTGTAGCCTTCGCCCCTGGTGTAGAAGTACTTATCGTAAGGGTGCATCTGAGTCTGTATGTACGACGTGGTCGTCCACACGAGCGAGTCCACCGTGAACAACGACCCGTTGTAGTTGATGGAATCCAGCGCGGTCGTACGATAATCCAGCAGGGAGGCGTACCACTCGTCGAAGTTGTCGGGCGTCCCTGGCCCTGACAGCTGCTCGGTGTTGTCCCTAAGTGTCAGAGTCCCATGGACCAGTGACGACGCCCAAAGGTACACCAGCACCAGAGCGAAGGAAACCAGAGAACGCTTCATTTTCGTAAAGCCGTTAATGATGAACACACAAAGGTTCACTGTGAATTACACTCTGGGCGGGGGACGTCGGGTGGGGCACAATTCGCGCATCAAGAAGTGGGTCACGTGCCTGGTGAGAGGACATTGTGCAGGTTTGTTCACTGTTCAAGTGAGTCCCCACAACAACGTCACTTTCGGCGATTCCCAAAAAAGACTGCAGCAAAGTAGCAAAATTAAAAAAGCAGCGTCAAGCAATCAACAACCGACACATCCATGGATGCGCAACAGCCAACGTTCGAGGAGATCAACCCCATGGCCCAGTCCATCGTGGTGCGCCCTATAGGCTACGCGCCGGTGGGGTCCCACCAGCAGCCCCTTATGTACGTCGCCCAGCCCATGTCCGCCTCCCACGCCTCCACCCCCGGCGCCTTCGTCGTCAACGACATCGCCCAGTGCCCCCAGGGGCCGCCTCCGCAGCAGCTGCAGCCTTTCCAGCAGCTCCAGCAGCAGCAGCAGCCCGCGTGCCCGCCGCCCCCGCCCCCCACGGAGCCCCCGGGGTACGCGCCGCGGGGCGTCGTGCCCGAGGACTTTGCGCGGCAGTGCGACGGCGTGTTCGACTCGATGCCGCGGGTGGTCGGGCGCCCGGACCTCGCGCAGCTCGGCTCGGCGCGCGCCGTGTGGTCGCAGTACGGCGAGGAGGAGTACTACGTCGACGCCGTGACGCGCCTCACGGTCTCGCCCGACGCGGCGGTGGCCTCGAGCCGCTCCATGGCCATGCCGCTGTCCAAGTGGCTGCGCACCAACCTCGAGACGGACGGGCTGGAGCGCCAGGCCGCGCTCGTGGCCGCCGCCGAGGGCGACGCCGAGGCCGACGCGTCCTACGGCGACCTGGGGCCGGCGCCGGGCCTGCCGCACCCCGAGGGAGTCAGCAGGCAGTCGTTTGCTCTTGGGTGCTACTACTTGGCCGCCAGGAAGCCAGGGACCACGCCGCTGCCTAGGACGTGCACTGCGAGGGAGTACGCGGCCAGTGGCTTTGTGCACTCGGCCGTGGTGCACACCATGTGCCAGGGGAGGGAGAAGAACGTTTTTTCTGGGAAGCTTGCTAGTACAATTCTTCTCAATATCTTGATCTGCGTATGTACACAAATGACGAACCAAAATAAAAATTCAGACATTCTAGTTTTTACAAACGTTATTCATTTATAAAAACCTATTATTATGGATCAGCATTAATTAAACCGGAAATGTAGATACTGACATTGTGCTGGTGGATGTTTGGCCCAATGGCTGTTATCACTCTGGTTTTTGCCCTATCAATATACAAATTGGAGAGGAGGTACCCATTTATTCTGCGAAACAGAGATTTAGCGAGTATGTCAATCAATACCACCAAAATTTTAACATTTGGTAGGGTGTGTTCTTGCCTTTGGAATTATGGGGTGCGTTGCCAATTTCGTGTCGTTTGCCTTTATGCTTGTTTATGAGAACGACTTCCTTTGGGCTTTGACATGGGCTGGATGGGAGACTTTCCAACTTATTTACGCTATTCTGAGCACTATCTCCTTGTACATCATGCGGAACTCTATTACCAGTCTCACTTCTACCGCCGTACTTGAGTTACCTGATTTAGGGGTACACGCTCTACCTCACTCACTTTCTTCAAACTTCCATGATTAACATACGACTAGACACCTCCAGCACACAACTCCAAGGCCATCTTCATATCAGCGTGGGCTGTTCTTTGTGTCTTGAGCGTCCCTTCAATCATAATGTCCTTCATGTCTATCGCCGAGCCTTGCCTAGCCGGGGTATCCGCAATGCTTGTATGGTGCATGATGACACCAGCCGGAGTTTGTGGCATTGCAATGTTCGCAGTCCTGTTGCAGAGGGACTTCTTGTCAAAGTGGTCTGTTGCTGGCCTTGGTGCCTCTTTGGTTGCCACCCTCGCTTCTGTTTGGCTTGCCCTCCCCCTCCTAATTACAGCATCATACTGTGACTAGTGTGTAATAAAACAAACAAGAAAAAAAAACCAACAACCAGGAAGAATCCTTCTGGGTTTGTTTAAAGAGGAAAATGTATTTGGTTTTTTTTTAACAGTGTACAAAGACGATCACAACACCTCACAATCAGAATACACGAGCACAAAGTTGTCCCGTTTCTGTCTCTCCCACAGTTTGGGGTCAAATACACTGAATGTGCCCTTCTCGTAACCTGGGCCTATGGTACTTTCAGATGTGGGCTCCCGTTTCACCCACATTTTCAATTCTTTGTGGAATCTCCAGTCGTTTCTGTACCTTTTTTTTATTGGTTAGAGTGGCTCGTTGGTTGTTGTGGGGATAATGCTTACAATTCTTTTGCTGCTAATAGTTGAAGTTCGTCTTTTGGCATGCTGTAAAATATGAATAGCAGTGTTTCGTCTGAAAAAAGGCTGATCTTCTTTTCTGGTTTGGAAAGTGGGGTGCTGTTGTTGAAATAGCTATGTGGGAGGTAGAATTCGTTGTTGTGTGGTGGCAACTTGGAGAAAGGAGAAACAAAGGTGGTGTACAGACGACTGGAGAATCCACGTTACTCCTATCAATAGGGAGAAAAAACATACTCAAGAGAGTTCAAATTTAGCCCCAGTGCGGTTAAGTCTAAACCTAACGCCAAAGTATTGAGGTCCGGATTTGTCATACGAATTACATTGAGTAAACCGAGAAGACCAAATCTATCTGTTGCTACGGCTGGTGGTTTCTATTTTTCGTTGGAAAAAATTGACTAACCTTTAGTTTACCTTTGCCAGCCTTGCTCGTGCCTGAGCTGCTTGCTGCATTTGCAGCTGTGCAAGATGTTGTTGTACTAGATACTCTAAACGAAATATCAATACTATGAACTGTAATATCTCTAGTATTACCAGAGTTGGAAAGTGCGGGTTTCATTTGGGGCTGCTTCTCAGAAGTTAGTTTCGTCAAGAGTTGGGGAGGTCTTGAATACATTGTACTGAGAGAGTGGCAACATCGAAGATTTAAGAGGAATCCCAGAGGACTGTGGAAATAAAGGCTGTTGATTTCTATGAGGACAGTGAAGGATCATGAAAGAAATACCGCGCCAGTCTGCTGTTGCATCATAACGGGGACACCATTCTCGTTGATGAGGGTATCTTTGTCATCTTTTCCTAGTTAGTTTCAGAGATATGAATGTCCTTTTTGTACCTTTGAATCCAGGCACGCCCGTGAAGTCTTCTTCTTGAAAGACGTAATCGGAGGGGAAGTCCATGAACTGTGGGCTGAATTGCTCCGATGGATATACAGAGTCAGGCATTATCTCTCCAGAAAATTGGGGAAGTATAACCCCGGGAGAGGGGTTTAAAATTTGATGTGGACTGCCAGCAGCACTTCGAGGGGATAGAATGGTAGGAGAAGGTAAGGGTGGAGAGGATACGGGAGAGACAAGTCCAGGCGATCCCGGGGACTTATTAAACGGGGGACTCATCACTCCAGGTATCCCTGGAGATGAAGAAAGGATTGCAGGGTTTGTTGGGTGTGGAGACACTGAGGGGACCGGAATTCCTGAAGAATGTAGCAAATTTAGTGAAAAAGTTGTGTAGCAGTTGCCTGCAACCTGTTGAAGATCCCACATTAGGAACAGGAATGCCTGAAGGATGAAGTTAGAAGGAGCAAAGAGCAAAGTATGTTGTGATGTCTAAGAATTATCACAGTACCTTTTGAGACAAGTGTAAGAAATTCGTTTGTCCCATTGAATTGTGGACTATGACTAGTAGGTACGAGGATTGCTTGTGGTGACCCCCCTTTCTGCTGGTAGTACTGATATTGGGGTTGAGTGTATGAGCTTGCTGTAGGGGTCAGGAGATTTGTGTTCGATACCAAGCCGGATAAATTATCAGGTGAGGTTATATGGGGAGGTACATTGGAATTTAACAGTACTGAGGATGCTGTTTGAGGTGAGGGGGGTACCATTGACATCGAAATTGACGAGTTTGGTGCAGATGTGAAGCTGCTGCTTGCCTGCTGGAATTGTTGTTGTAGTAAACGTTGTGTGTGTAGTTGCTGTTGAAAGCGAAGTTGATGTGATTGAATTTGTGTAGATTGCGATGTTGGCAATGTTTGTTGTATTAGAGATGCCGACTGTGGTTGCACTGGCTGCGGTTGCTGTGAAGGCACTTGTGCCTGTTGAATTTGTGGTAACGACTGTTGCAAACTCACATGCGATTGTATTTGCATAAAAGTTTGCTGTTGTGGAGATTGGTGTATATGAGCTTGCTGTGCCTGAACTTGTGCCTGAGATTGGTTCTGTACCTGTGGTTGCACTTGAGTTGGTTGGGATGGCTGAGTTTGTGTCTGATGTTGCGGTAAGGAGCTTGCGGAAATCTGTGTATTTCCAGCTATTTTAGGACACTGAACTTAGGTTTCACAGAGAGCAGAGAAAGAGAGGAACATACAAGTACGAAGGGAAGGTGCCGCCCCAACAGCTAGGGTTCTGTTAGGAGAAATAATACTAAAAATGAAACTTAAGAACCTTTGGTCGTGCTAGATTTTCTTTGATTGGAAGCAGCGGTATTGGTGTTAGCGGAGTTGTTGACATTAGCTGATGAATTTGTTTGTGGCGCTAGTCGTGGACCTGGTTGTTGTGACTGCACATTATTTTGTTGATTGTTTGCTTGTCTGGTGCCTACATTATGATAAATTTTTAAAAATAGGGAGTACATAGGGTAATGAGGGGGAAAAATGTAGTGTCTAGTTGTTACCTTTTCCAGGTCCTTCCTTCACTGAAACATCCTGCTGCGATTGAGTCGATGTAGTTCGATTGGCACCGTTACTGTTGTTGGTTGTTCCAGGGTGGTAGTACTCATACTCTTCATGTGGTGTGGCTTTTCCCTTTCCTCCATCAGGTTGTGCCCTGGGAGAAAAATAAACCAAAGGAGATGGGTCACACACTCACGTGTTAGGTTGTGCTGGGTGCTGTTGTGACTGCTGTGCTTTAGCCGTTGCCGTGTTCTGGTTCCCTTTTTTTGACTGGTTTTGTGCTTGTGTCTGGTTCTGCTGTTGGGGTTGCGACGATGCCTGTGTCTGTTGCGTTTGTGACTGCGTCGTAGCCTGATTCCCGTGTCTTTTATGCAAACAAATAAGCACCGTAACAGCCACAAATGAGCCCAAAAAAAAAAAAAAAAAAGAGCAAACGAACGAAGAAAAAAGAGGCAACAAAGGGTGTGTTGTGGAGACCTTCTCGGTTGCGGTTTACTCTTCGGGTCCGACATTATCGTACGTCCTTGTGTTACAAGATTAAAAGATGGAAGGAAAAACGAAGGTGATCACTCATCAGAGACTCACTTGGAGGAACTGGCACTGGCAGGGAAGTAATGCCATGTAAAAAAAGTGAAAAGGTTTTTCGAGGGTAAGACACGCCAAACACCCCACCGATAGAGAGATAGAACAAAGGAAAAAAGCCGAATTGTTCTATTGTTCTATCGTGTTGGTGTGTTACTTTTGGTTCAATGTCCGGTGGGGTGATTGAGTTTGTTCTGGATGAGTGGCACAAGGGAAGCAGCATTAGAGGCTCTGAGAAGAAAGGCATGCTGAGCTTTGAGGTTAGCCACCTGTATGGTTTTTGTGCACAAGAACAGCTTTACCTTGAGGATGGTGACAGCATCGGGCCGGACTGTTGGGTCATCCAGTGAAAGTAAAGCTAGAAAGTCCTGGAATTCTGAACTCCATAAAGACGCATCTTTCAGTGGTGGTAACCCACGAGAAGTGATAAGGAAGAGCACCTGTGATGAGGGGATGAGAATAAATTCGTTGGTTGTCAGTTGAAAGCAAACCTTTATTGGGGACTGGCCTATGTAGGGCGGCTCACCTTCTGCTAATTCTCGGCACATTACTCCTAACTTGTATTGGATTCTTTATTTATGTTTTTGTTTGCTCCCTCACCCAGAGACCACAAGTCAGCCTTGGTGGTGACTTCGGTAGTACGAATCTGCTCTGGTGATAGCCAGTATAGAAGCTTCAAAAATTAAACAACTACAGATGGAGAATGACAAACATTGTCCTCGGAAGTACGTCTGGGAGCAGAATTTTTTTTCAATTTCATTGAGGCAGCTTCACCAAACATCCCTAAGATCAATTGGTCAATAATACTTTCCACTGATTGAAGACCTAATTTTACTTGCCCATTATCTTGCAGCATTACACAGTCAACTGTTACACTACTATGTGTTGTTAGGATATTATTGCTATTCAATTGGTCACCACCAATGAATAACATTGATACTATGAAGATATTCCAAAGCATGCAAAACCTAAAAGTTGACTGAGCTCTTTGAAAACTGCTATGCAAAAGTACCTCTCTGGCAATGAAAGCAATTTGATGCTCCGAGAAAGGTGTCTCCGTTAAACCCTCATCATCTCTATTTGAATAAAGAAAATCGAGTAGAGTCCCACCACTCATAAATTCCCAAATAATATAAAAGATATCTTTGCTCAGAAAAGCATCAATAAACTCCACCTGTGAGCTTATGAAAACAACCATATTTCCTTGTCAAGTACAATATTGGGGTGAGATATATGCTTCATTATATCGATTTGGAGCTGTGTTGTTTCGCTAATATATGCTCCCGTTGTATGAATACTAACTACTTGGGAATTGCGTACATAGACACATTTTTTGTTGGTTTCAAAACCACTTAATTTAATCAGTTTCTTTGAGAGTACTAGGGCTAATTCTTACGCCAACTGCCTTGGATCAATCAGGAAATTGTTATTTTCAACATCATCCAAGGGTACTAGGAACTTTTTTAGTCGAACCAAGTCAGGGAAGGGTGATTGTACGAGAAAGTTGCAATTGAGTCTCAAAGGAAACTGTTTGCAATTAAGTGTCGGTGAAGATTTTGTGTGATACTTGAATCCTGTATTGCCTTCATCCAAGACATGAACTCTAGAGCACCAGATGTCTGAGAATATAGAAATTAATGTGGGTCCTTGTGTGAACATCAACACCACTTGTAGTGACAGTGGGCCGGAAAGATATGGTGAGTGTGGGGTCAAGCAAATACAATTTGGTCTGTTTCGAGCCTCTGCAACATCGCAATGCAAGACCTCTCTTTTTGTCACTGGAGCAACATCCTGTTATCACAATGTTGTATTTCCCGACTGGAGGGCAACATAATACAAAACAAAAAACCCTGACCGACATTTTGGGTCTCAAAACACTCCACGTAACCAGCATGCAGACGAATCCACATAGGCACCCAACGTTGATAATGACCTTGTGGTAGTAACCAACGACATCCCATAAGTGGCATGATTTTACCTGTGTACTCCCAACTGCACTGCATCGAGTTCGCCATCTCAGGGAATCCTGACATGTTTTTTGGTTGTCTCCAGATAAAGGGTAAAAGGCCGGATTGACAGGAATCCGCTGGGCATTTGCCTTGTTTTGAAAACAATGTCGGGAGAAGAAGCCAAGGGGTCAGAAACCAAGCGACGCCGCGTTTCTACGCCGGACCAAGCCGAAAAAAATATTTCGAGCTCAAATGTGTCGATGCGTTCGCATGGTGGTCTTGACGTTGTCATACCATTGGCGGTGCTGGAACTGATTGCGGAGTTGCTTATTCTGCCGCCTCACGTAGTGAAGTGCCGGTACCCGTGTGGGGAGCCTTATGAAAGGATCGAGCAAAGTGGTGCTTCTTTGCTCCCTGTGATGTGCTTTGCTCAGTGTTCGCGTGCATGCTTAAAGGCGTGCGAACATGTGAGCTTCTTGTTTCAGATGAGGGCTTTGTGGAGAGCGGAGGGAGCACAGAATCCGGAGAACGAACGCGACGAGGTGAGTGGGGGGATTGTGGCTATACAAAAGCGAGTCGTGGAGAGAAAAGCATTGTACAACTTTGCGCTATCGGAACTGCAGCAAAGAGAATGGGAACTGCAGGTGGCATCATCACATTTTTGTTCGGAAGCTCCTCATCAAGACCCACCACTCTCGGAGGAATTGGCAGCATTCAGAGCGAGAGTGATGTTTATCATGCACAAAAGCGAGAAGAAACACGGAAGCAGTAAATTCCCTTCTCCCCACTTCGATGAGTACTGCACCGGCGCAGTTTGGTTTTACTCTGCTGACTCTGAGAATCGCCGCAAGGTTTTCGTGTATTTTGCCGGCCACGTGGATGACGAAGACTATCTAGCGGACCCACCCCAACAGTACATCCACACATATGGACGTCTTCAAATAGGATTCTGTGAGGTGAGTACCACTGTTGCAGCTCCCTCGTTTCCCCCAAGCAAGCTATTGGGTGACGAGCAGCAACTCCCTCGTCCGTGGCTGTCATTAATTGAGGTAGATGCACATAATGGATGGCTGCTGTGGAGGAGGCCTCCACGAATTGAAGATATGTGGGGGTTCATCTCTCCCAACATGAACAACTTTATGTCTCTTACTGGCACACCTCTTGACCAACGAATTGACACCATGAGGGTGCTAGTCAGGTGTGCTGGTTGTGACAAACCTTACTTGGACTAGTGGTCTTTTTTGCGTCTTGTTGAAAAAAGCTGCTTGAAATTCGAAGAAAACCAAACCAAAAAAAAATGGATAGGGTCTGTGCCGAGGTAGATTGGGTTTAGATAGTGACCCCCACACTGTGAGGTGGTGATGGTTGTGCAGACGTAGGGCTCGCCGGATCTGAGTGACAACCACGGCGATTTCGCGGACGGCTATTTCACAACAATCCGTTTCATTGAATGCCGCCGTTGGAGCCACCAAGTTTGTGAAGAACAAAGAAAGAGATAATAATAAATAATCGTGGGTTCTGTTGATCTGGTACCACGCAGTGTAGTTCGAGAGGAATGGATCCTCTCGAGGAAGGATTCTGCAAATGGAGGTGCGTTGACCACCGCCAGCCTACATGGACCTGTGAGTGGGCAGAGGGATTAACCACAACTGTGGTGTGGTGGTGAAGTTTGGGGTTGATGCAGAAACAACACCCAGCTATTGTAGAGTCATGAAGAGAGATCCAAGAAACACCCCAAAGAGCTACTAGTGCATTTCGCATTCAAGATGGATATAGACAGTGGCTCAAAAAGGGCTACAAGAACCTTCTCAGAGTGTAGGACTGTAAGGAGAAGCAGCCATGGCATCTCATTCCCGCCTACTATGAAGTCACTTACAAAAGGAATGCCCAGAAAAAAAGGGAGTATTCTGAGAAAGAGGAGTATCCAAAGAAAGAGGAGTCAAGAGAATAGAAGCTGACTCGCAGTGGGTTGTGATGACTGCACTTCAAACATCAATCATGGAAAAGGGTCGAGGCCCAATAAGAAGCCTGCAATATTGCAAAACGAAAAAACAAATAAGAATATGGCTATATACAAAAACATCCAAAAGCCTGTCCCATGGATGGAAGGGGATGATGTTTTTGTTGTTTCCATGTTTCAGTTTTTGCAGCCCAGTCAGAGATGGCTTTCCTTCGTGCATTTGCAGATGACTTTCCTTCAATCTGTAAGTCTGTGTCAGTGAGATGCAGTGCAGCTTGTAATCAGCAGCAATTCAAAAGGGAAATGAGAAATCCCCAGATATGCGATAAGCAGTTAAAACTGTGTACTTTAGCAAGTACACGAGCTTTAGCTCTATGGACACTCTGCGGACTCTGTATGAATCTCAACTCTTGAGATCCAATGCAGGCTTGATGGAATTACTGGAATAAGGCAGCGACGATCTTATGAGACACAGAACGCACTAATGCGGACTGCAGTGGTGATTGATTCTAAGGTAATCTTGACTGAGAATTGGACAACAGCATGGCTTTGAAGCTAACTGCACCTAACCACACCAAAATAATTAAAATTCCTTTGAACACGTGCAACCCAAGCACAAGAACAAGCAAGAGAACCTTTACACTCTTACTCTCTTTCGTTCTTTTTCCTCCTAAAACCTAACAAAACAGAAAAAAAAACTGTGGTACCTACCCTTTTTTGGTGGTTTTAGCACTGAGGTTGTCACGGAAGGAGTTTGAGGTCCTTCTTGAACACCACATGTTTGTTGGAGTTGTATGTCATCATCTCTTAACTATTGGTACCAACACAGCAAGAGGAACTGTTTCAACTGGTCATATGACCAAAGAGCAGCTGCCCTGAGCACACCTTCAGTTAATTTGTGCAATCTTCAATCTTCTCTTTCTAAGTTGATGCATAAAATGTATGGTCTTGCTTCACCAGAGAAGAGATTACCTACCCTTTGTGTCCAATTTTCAGAAGAAAGCCTTGGTGGAGGAGGATTTGGGGTGTCAAAGGTGTCGAAATGTGAAGTCAATGTCATATTTTGGGACAATGGTGACTGTGGATGTGTTAGACCTCGAAACCATCATGCCACAACTTCTTATGCACTACCACATACCACAACAGTTTGCCCACAATCAAACAGGTTTTTTGTAATCAATTTAGGAGAATGATACAATCTGGCCCGGTGTCAGAAAATTTTTTTTTCCGGCACCCGTCCAGTTACCACCACTTTTTGGGTTTCCTCAGTCCCAGTGCCTCCTTTTTCACTGGGAACCAAGGGAAACACTGCTCACAGCTCTGTACTACCTTCTCCCCCTGGTTCGAAACGATTTTGACACCATCTGGACCAGATCCAGAATTTTCTTGTGTTTTTTGGGTAGAGTTGGTTTGACCCCCAACTTTGTTGCTTGAGCAACAAGAATGGTGTTGTTCCCAGAAATCCTTCAGTGATGAACTGCACATAGAACTACAGGAACGCGAAGTCACCTCGCCACACAATTAGTTATTTCGAAATGCTAGAGTGGACGACGGGTGTTTCCCATCTCCGTCAAGTAATCGCGTTCATGATGGCAACCCACGCGAGGTGCGGAGCCCAAAGCCCAGCCCGAGTCCTCTGCAATCCCGTTGTAAGGCACCTCGTTTCGCAATGGCTCGGCCCCAGACCGTGCAGGTCGTTGGTGATCAAACGAGCGAGCATGGTTTCGTCCGATGAGTGGATCGAGGCCAGAGTGTCGTGCGCGACGCTGGGACTCACCGGCGACCCGCAGCGCAGCAGGCCCCCCAAAAAAGTTGGCGGTTATGGGAGGATACCGCGGCCAGAAGATCTCCACGACTGGGGATACGCGGCCGTCAGTCCCAAGTGGTGTGTGGAAGTCGTCGACAGAAATAGCTGCTTGGATATACACCACACACGCCTAGATGTAACTGGGATCAAATTGCCTGCGTTCCAGATCGGCGATGATGACGACGAGGAGACCATGAATGGCGACGATGCACTCCGTGAGGCTATATTAAGGCGTCCTGGGATAGTGTCGGTCAGTTTCCTCACAGAGGAAGAGCTCTGCGTTGTGATATACCAGGTCAATAGGAAGTACTTGTGCTTGCTGGTGGATGTTGGTAAAAGTTACTGGGCAAAGAAGCTTGTGGTTATTAGCTCTGTGGAATCCTGCAGCACGTTCACAAATAGGAATATGTTCTACAGCAAAGTGGCCTTCTTTTGGTATCATGGGGCCTTCCTAGCGATTCGGCACAACGATGAGGAAGATGAAACGCTCCTGGTGGAGAAGTCAGGCATAGTGACCACCTTTTCTGGAAATAGCCAATGCTATATTTTTGAGGCCTACTTTGGATTGGTGAGATTACAGGCTCCTAATGTGTTGGAAATTTGGACCTGCAATGACCTTTCCACACCCACCAGAGTTGTTTCTGTCACAGAAGGGGCAAACCTTTGGCCAGCTGGAGATTTTGTTGTGATAGAACGTTGTCCCAACTCGGAAGATATACTAGTAGTGTGTATTAGTACAGGCTCTACATTGCTCACACTGCGCACCTCCACCTGTGTAAGAAAAGTTGTGACAGCAGTTCGTTATTTTGATTGTTAATCAAGACTCTTCGTTCTAACCTCTCTGCCTTTTCGTTCCAGTGGATAAAAACAAAAACAAAAAAAAAGAAAGGGGAGGATGCAGCAGAACTACGGGAACGTTTCATGCCTCATGTGGCACGACCAAGTAGTTTCATTCCTTATGGGCGCCCACCCCCGCTGCGGCTCGCAGAGCCCCGTCCGCGAGTTCGCGTCCAACGCCCCCCTCTTGGAGTACTTCCGCACGCAGTGGCTCCAATCACCCGGGGCCAACAAGAGCTTGTGGCTGGACCGCTTCAGCATGGTCTACACCGACCTCACCGAGGTGCAGCTTTCCGGCGCCACCCTTGGGGTCATGGGCGTGCACCCCAGGCCGCTCAAGGGCGGGCCGGCCCCGCCGCCGCCGCCGCGCGGGCGCCGCAGCGGCCCCTGGGACGCGGCGGTCGTGGACCCCGCCGGCGAGAGGGGCGGGGTCGCGCTGAGGCTGCGGCGGGAGACGGACCCGATCCCGGTGGAGGTCCGCCTGTTCGACGAGAGGGTGTGGCCGTGCGACGCGAGGATAGAGTGGGTTGGGAGCGGCAGGCTCGGGGCCGTGGGGCTCGTCGACGAGACCGGGGAGTGCATCTGCCTGGTGGTCGATGTCGAGGAGACGTTCCTGAGGTGCAGGCTCGTGGTCCTGGACTCGCTGGAAACCACGTGCCTGGGGTTTTATGTTGTGGGGCGCCCCACGGTCTTGATGCGGTGTTCTTGGCCAGATAGGACCGTTGTTGTTGCAACTGCGAAGCCTAACCAGTCTGTTGTTGTGGAGAAGGATGGAATGCCGTTGCTCTTCGAGGACTTGGAATCGGTCAATTTCTTCGACTCACGGTCGTTCTTTGGAATCATCCGGAAAGAATCCCGCGACCTGCTGGAAGTGTGGTCGTGCAAAGACTTCTCACAGGCCCATCTAATCCTGGAGATACCAACTGAGGGAGGCCGAGTATTCACTGCAGGCGACTTTGTTGTGATTGAGTACTGGCAACAGGATAACAATACCAACAAAGTAGTCAATGCATTGACTGGGACTATCCTCATGGAAACCCAACTCGCCCCAAGACACAAGATACTCCGATCTGTTGAATGCTGTGACATGTAAGAATTTTCCCGTATGCATTGGCACGATACCACTCCCACCCAGGCTAGCCCATGCCAACCGGCTCAACCGAAGTTACATCGCTTGGTGTTGGTGAGGAAAAAGGATCACGCAATTACCAAGACAAAATATTGGTGTGTGTTGTTGTCAAAAAGTCTTTTCCGTTTTTGGTACCACAAAAAAGCCGGGGACCAGTAAATAATCTTTTAAACTTTACAAATAATAAACTACTCAACATAAGGGAGCTTGTCGCTACTGATTTCTGTTAGTAAGGAGGAAGGATGGGTGGACCTACGTGACAATGATGTCTCTGTGTTCCTTCTCCAAGTGTAACACGTGTAGAGATACTCCTACAGGGAAGGGTTGCAGTGTGTTGTTCAGTAACATCACTGGCCTAACTTTTTCCTCTTCCGCCAACAAGGAAGAGGTCTTGAAGTGGTCTATAAGTTGCACAATGCCCTGAATCCGGGCATAGGTGATGTTACATATCTTTTCTGAATTGAATCGTGTCCACCGCTTGTTGTTGAACTCGGTGTAGAATGGTGCTATTTTGACAGTGCTGACCATGTTTATAAAAGCATAGCCAACGTTGCATTTATTCTACGGCTCTTTGGAAAATGATATGATACAGAAGATCATACTTTGAAATCAATAGGAAGGTAAAAGAAATCGTAAACACCCGTATGATGTGCATCTATTTCCTCAAGAAGCATCTTCTGAGAGTACTTGTTTGGAATATTTTTAATCATGAGAGTTGTGCGGGGATCAGTGATCTCTTTCACATCAACGTGTATCATGAAGTCCTTCATGTCAGGCATCTGAAGGCTTCGTAAGAAATAATACTTGTGAAATAATGAGTACCATTGCATATCTTTTATACCGATGGTCAGGTGAATGTCCCTGTTGATTTGTTCTATCAATCTGGGGCAGATGTTAAAGATTGAAAGGAATAATACAAGGACAGATACATTTTCACGGTAAGTGGTACAAATGTTTATAGGATGTGTTTTACTTTGGGGAAGGTTGGTTGGCTATAGCAGTTATTAGCAAGCCAAAATTATTCTCTTATTATATGTAAAGGTACAACAAATCTAGAAAAAGACTAACCAAAGGTGCCGACTGGGTAAGACGACCAGAGGCAGTAATTCGATAAACTCTTGGAGAAACGGAGCTGCTCTCTTTTTCCAATGAAAGTCGGGTACGTTGAGGTGGCACTTGCTGTGACTGAACTTGGGAATTATTTTCTTCAGTTACATTTTGGCTTGGCTGTGAGGGACTGTGAAGCTCTGTTTGGGATGCTTCTTGTGGGGGGGTATGTCGCTCAGTTGATATAGGTGCAGGCGTCATTATTTGTACAGGAGCCGACGTGGGCAAAGCCACAGGCGTGGGTGTATTTACTGAACGAAGTTGAGGTTCTTGTTCTGTAATACTTGGAGGATGCTCGGTCTGTACACTATGCTGACTTGGCCTTTGTGCTCGGCACGGAACAGGCACCTGATTCGGCAGCTGTGCCGATGCTTGAGATGATAAACCTGGTGGTTGTGAAAGAATTACTGGGCACAGCTGAGGTGACGGCGGAGTGTGTGCGTGCACTTCAGGACTGCGGTGCGGCGATTGCACATGAGATGAGAATTGCTGATGTGCTTGCCCCACCTGGGGATAGGGGTGCATTTGGAGAGGGGCTGTTTCCTGTTTACGGGGTTGTGTATTCGAACGTGATCCCTGTTGGTGGAGATACACGTGTTGCGGGAGTGTGTAATGCAGTTGACTTTGCTGTAACGTCATTGAATGTACCTCTTGGTCCGAGTCCGCATGAAGCTGGTGATTGAGAACTGGTGTAAGTATCTGAGGCTGTACCCTTGATTGCATAGAAGGAAGCTGTGGTAATTCAAGTGGGCTATGATGGGGAAGTTGCCGGACTTGATTTTGTTCAATGCTCGAACAAGGGGTATTTGCACCTTGAGTGAATCCAATGGGGTATGAAAAAAGAGAATCCATTGAGGTGCATAGTGAGGGTCTGCCTTGACTTGGGGCAAAAGGAATTGCTGCCGAAACTTGAGGGGTAAGGGAAAGATATTCTGGCAATTCCTGGGAAGGAGAGTGTATCTCAGGATCAGAAAAGGAAAGAGGATTGAAAGTGCGCCTCAGTTGTGATGAAGGAGGCTTCAAGGCAGGAGACCCATGAGTGATGCTTTTTGTTACAGGAAATGGCGTGAATGTGGATCCTTTTTGGCTTTTTTTTAAAATGAGAGTTAGAGTGGAACTTGGGTACCTGAAGGTGGAGTTAGATTAGCTTCAAGGAGTGACGACACTTCAGCAACATTGTGACTCACGGCATTGGGATTGGGTTCTGCAAAACATCAGAATGGAAGACAACTCCGAGAGAACTACCGATTGAGTGTAAAAATTGTTCCATAGGACTTTTGGCCTTAAAAGAAGAGGTGAGACAATAGAACAAGGGGGATTAATGAAGAAACAGAAGAAAAGAAAAATAAAGGGAGGGTAGGGGACCAGGGCAGATGCGGAAGACCTTGGCAACATTAGAACTAGACAAATTCCAATTGTTTACTTACTTCGGTAGTTCAGTTCCTTCAGAATTACTTTCTATGAGTGCCAAAATTGCTGGATCAGTATCTTCCTCTTCTGAGTACGGCTGGTGGCAGGGTGATAGGGTATTAGAAGATAGGGGCTTCCTATTCTCCGTAATTCCTACCCCAACACGGGAACGGGTCATTGTTGCCATAGTTGGTTTATCTAGTGGGTCGCACCGTTCATTTGATGTCAGATCCGTGAAGCAGTAAGTATTTGTATCCAACTCTCTTATCTCATTGTTGGATCCCTCCCAGTCAGAGGATTCCCTCCTGGAGTTGGTTGGAGCTCCCGTAACAGCACGGAAATAAGCGGGTGCCTCAGGAGATGACCCAGGTAACAGTGAAGGAAACGATGTAGAGAGGTATTGTCTCCTAGAACCAGTGGTGTTGCTTGGCGGAGATACCGCTTGCAAAAAAGTGTGAGGAGACAGAAGGTTGGGTGGTGGCGAAGAAGCCGGGGAAGGTGTGTTGGAAGACTGTCGCATTGGAACGCGAAGTGGTTGTGTGGAAGGATAGGTTAGAGGTGGAGAGACCGGAGGTGTTGTATTGTACACAGTAAAATTTGGTTGGGATGAAGGTGTTGTGCCCTGATGACCGTAATTAAAAGTCGGGGACAGCTGTGCAGTATTGTATGCAACAAAATTACTTGGCTGGCAGGATACTGCCATCACTGGAGAGTGGTTTGATGCGACCGTAGCCGCACTTTGTAGTTGCGCAGTCGCTTGAGCCTGCTGTGAAACGGCAGGCGTCTGCAGTGATCCCGTGACAAAGCTAGTGGTGAGAAGCGACCTCCCTCGCCTCGCCTCGCTTTGTTTTGGCTGCACTTGTGTGCGTTGCTGCTGTGGCTGCTGTTGTTGCTGCTGCGGGGGCTGGTTATATACAAAAACGGAGGAGGGGATTGACGCCCTAACGTCACCCTCTCGCGTAGTTGTAGCGACAACGGTTTCCGAGATCGCGCCGCCGAGTGTAGGTCCGCAGGCGGCGGGGGAAGAATTAAACACAGCGGTATCAAAACGGCGTGTATGTTGCGTATCACCATCTGCACAACGTCGGATCTCGGCATTCGCGTTACACAGAGACAATGAGAGCATGCCCGCGATCTCCTCGGGACCGTCGTCTCGTTCGTTATGTGCTTTTTTTTATTTATTTTGCGTTTTCTTTTTTGGGGTTTTTCTCTTTTTTGAAGTTTCGCTTTTTCTCTTGTGTGAAATGACATGCCTCTGCCGGCGGCGCTTGAAAAACAAACCGCCAATCACTCCGACTTTGATTAATGATGGGTGCACGAAACTTACTGCCACTTCCGGATCGGGACTGACACACAAGTTGGTTGGCTGGATAAAATGGCGGCCACGCTCGTAGCCGTTCAACGGCCAATAGTGTGCGCGAACAAAGTTGGTTCTGGTGGAATCGGCGAGGGAGATCTTGTTGAATACTTTGCCTCGTTGTTTGGGTCCTCTGACTATGTATCATTTGCCCAAGGTAGAGATTGAACTACATACTGACTGCTTTGGGCAATGAAATGATGCGTATTAAAAAAAAAAAAAACCCATAGGTGTGAAACTGGGAAGGAACCCTGTCGAGGCAATTAGTGCTGCGTTGGCTTCACCCAAATGTTCAGTTCGGCGACTGTGTTTCGATGGTATGCAGTGCTGCGGTCTTTTACTGCAAGCACCGTGCCACATTGACCAAAATTCACAAAAAAGAAAACAATTTGCAAGACGAAGGTGCCCAACTCATAGCAGATTCCCTGGCTGTGAACACATCACTGTTGCACTTGAACTTACGTTGTATGCCATCCTTCTGAATACTCCCTGGATTAATGTGTGCAGGTAACGATATTAAGGCACTGGGTGCTGAATGCATTGCTATCGCACTCTCTAAAAATAGAACACTTCTTGAACTTGACTTATGTGGTAATACACATGACTTCTCTGTCAATTCCTAACCTTTCAAGGGAATCATATTGGTTTTGCTGGTGCTGAAGCCATAGCTAACATGCTGAAAAGTAACACAACACTGACATCATTATCTGTTCAACGTATTTTTTCTGAAAAAAAAAAAAAACCGAAACCAAACCCCATTAAAACTGTATCTTGTTGCTAGATGCACACATCACTGGGCCTGGCTTAGACTGCATTGCTTCAGCCCTAGATATTAACACAACCCTCCTTTCATTAACTTTACGTGGTGAGTATCCCAGATGATTTAGTTCTCTGATATTGTTTGAAGCCAATGAAATTGGCCCGTCATGCACACCAGCACTGACTAGGATTATTACCAGAAATCGACTCGTCAATTTGAGTGCAGATAGTACACCCCTCACCCTCTTATGAAATTTTATACTTTTCAGTGTTGGAGTTACGCACTGCTGATGCTAAATTGATAGCACATGCACTTAGGCATAACACATCACTGATTTCCTTGGGTCTTGGAGGTTGGATAATCTCCCAGGTCCTGTAAGGCCCAACAGTTTGTAGAGAATCAATTTGGCTCTGAGGGCTATTTACATTTAGCATCCGCACTTTCTGAGAAAGCCATTTTACGGAGTTTGAGCTTTTTTGGTACTGTGAATTTCGCAAGTTCACATTGCACTGCTAAAACTCATATGGGAAGCTGAAAGAACTAAGTTGAACTTGTCACCAGAGTGTGTGAGCTGCCTTATGTCATCTCCATGTCTGATTGATCTAAATCTTTCATGTAAGAAGTTATCGACAAATATTCTTTCTTTACTTTTTATCTTCAGTTGTTGAGCTTTCTCCATCAAACGTGGATACCCTATCACGAGCTCTATCAAAAAATAGTGCACTTTTGAATTTAGAACTGACAGGTAGTTGTGAGCCTGTTTTGAATACTGACTAGCTGAAGGAATTCATCTTGGGATCGAGGGGATACGCTCTATTGGTGAAGCGCTAGCAGTAAATTCTACTCTAAGGTCTCTCGATATTGATTGTCTGTTTTTTCTTCCCAAGACCTCTCTCATTCCGCTGTAGACATCGATACTGTTAAAACCCATGTTACCCTTGTTAATGATTTAATATCAGCCAACCACACGCTCTTAAAGGTGTCATTTAAAGGTTTTTTTCCCTTTCACTTCCAATTGTAATCACTTTCTGGTAGGGTCTCTCCGTGAACGTGAAGTAGCTATTGGTAAATCCCTCTACCTCACTTTGCTTCAACTCATGGTGTAGTAATTAAAATAATACCATTCAGAGAAGGCCTCCTCATCCTAGGACAAGGATTAACTGTTGGACGGCATGTAGCTCTTGTAAAAGGAGTTCCCTATGGACTTTTAGTCTTTGACGGTGAGTGGGCATATATTCCAATTTGTACCACCGTTATTATTGGAGACTGCTCTGGTGGTGCTGTGATTGGCAACAAACGATATCCTGAAGGTATCTCTGCTTTGGGAGACACTAAACTTAGCGCAATCAACACCAGTTGTGGAATGGTTTCGTGCGAGACTCATTTTCATTGGAAAATACAAAAGTGAAGGGAATCCCGCGTGTCTCCTTCCTTTATTACCCATAGACCTTATTCACCAAATACTACGCAAGTAAAATGAAGGTTTTTTCTTTTTTAAATTCATTTCGGTGAACAAGTTTTCATTGTAAAACCACAATAACCACAGTAGTGTTATCCACAAGCCCTGTATCTGTTGCTATCACCAGGCTAATGCCCTCCAACTGAGTTCTTTAGGGAAATATTTGATGTAGCGGGACGTTACCTGGCCAACAGAGAGGTTTGGCTTTGTAGATAGCATTGTGGATATTCTAGCAACAACCCCTTCATTTGAAATGGTGTCCCATAGCCCATCACAGCCCATTACAAGAAAATGATCCTACTATTTGTGGGGGAACATTCAGAGTGAGGCAATGAACACACATCAGGAGTAATGGAATGTTCTAAAACATCAGGAACACATGACACAGCATTTTCAATAGGTGGCAGGTTTGACTGTTTGAAATCATCGTCCCCAATAGCTCGGGCAACCCCAAGTCTAGAGTAAAATAAATTTCGGTGCGATAGTTAGTTGATGAAAGAACCTTCCATTTACACGATGATGATAGACGGGACCATCGCTACCCATACTTAGTATCTCGGCAACAACTTCACAGCCTAGTTCAACAGTCAATGGTATGTGGTGTTTAAGAGGTACACAACCTGCTTTTTTTATCCGGGCTTCCTCCTGTGGGTCAGAGGGTTTATGGTCAAATGATAACGGTACAGCTGTACGATCCTTCTTCCCGAGCACACACCGGCAATCACCTTTGTTTTTTTTTTTTTGGGTGAGTGGTGAACATAAAGAAATATATTTGTATGGTAAGTACCTGCATTGGCAACCCAGAGTTTATTTTCCGATAAAAGTACTACAAGTGCCGTGCATCCGCAACTGGCTGATTTCTTGTGGTAGTGAGATAGTAGTTGGTTGATTGCATTTGGCAATACCGCTCTGAAGGCAGCATCAGTACTGATAAAAGACTGAATTAAGGCCTCCTTCTTGTCAGATTCAAAATTTGGGTTGTTGGCCAAGATAGTTGGAAGTTGTCTTATGCTAAATTCGGCTGCAGAACAACCACCATGGCCATCAAAAATAGCAAAAAGGTGTGTCTCCTTGCTTGATTGAGTGGTAAAAATTCAACTTGTTGAAGTACCACTTCTAATGCTGGGGGGAGAGACCAGTGAGTGAGTTTACTGACTGAGTCCCGCCAATAGGGCTTTCCTGCTGGTGTTCTGTCCTCTGTCCAGCCATTCGGCAACTACAGTATGGTGAGCTGAAATGGCAATAAGGCGAACAACTACTCTTATCTCAACTCAATTTTTTTATTTCTGAGGGGGACATACAGGCTTTGAGGAGGAAGGAAAGGGACTGATTATAACAAATCGGTCCTCCTGGGCCGGATGAGGGCCCTGTATACTAACACCGGCAACAACCTTTGGAAGAGGCTCTGCTATAGTGTCAGTAAGAGGCCGGAAATAGAAAACATACTCGGTTCAGTAGAACAGGCTGTAGGGACAGCTGGTTGTACGGACAATTTTGGTGGCTCTTCAGATGATAAAGTATTCTGTGGTGCTGTGGATGACTTGTCTGCTGTTTGAGGGGACACTTGAAGTTGGGACCACATACTTGGAGTTGGTGCCACAGCATGTGTTGGTGTCACTGAAGGTGTTGGAGACGCAGAAGGTGTTGGTGACACAGAAGGTGTAAACTGTAGCTGGGACCACAGATTTGGAGAGTTCTGTGTTGTCACAGTGTTATCTTGTGTTGACTTCCGTGATTCGGTAGCTTTTTCCCCTTTGTGTTTCCGATGTGATGGTTGTGTCGGAGTTGGAGTTGGAGTGGAAGTTGGTGTTGGTGTTGGAGTCGGTGTAGGTGTCGGCGTTGGCGTCGGCTTTGGCGTCGGCTTTGGCGCTGGTGCTGGAGTCGGACTTGGGGTTGGTTCTGGTGCTGATGATGGTGTAGAAACCTGAAGATGAGACCATATGTTTGAAGTACTTAGTACAGTTGCTGGTTTTTCCACTGGTGCGGCGGTCGGTGTTCCGGACTGAAGTTGAGACCATAGACCTGTGGATGGTGGAGTATTTTTTGCTCTTGGTTTTATTGATACCTTTTGTAATGATGCAGAGGTGTTATGGGTTGTTGACTTTGGTGATGGTTGTCCAGAAACATTAGAGGGTGAAAATTTGGGTTTACTGGAAGGGACAGGCTTTTCATGGTTACGGGGTGCCGTTGAAGGGATTATAGAGGATTCTGTTCCACTTTGGGAAGGAGCCTTGGATACATTACCCTTCCAATCATTCTTGTGGAGTTTGATGGGATCGCCTTTGGGTTCAGAGCTTTCTGGCGGACTCGGGGACCGAGCGAGTGCAACTTGCGTGGATGTCGACGTCGTGACAGGTGAAGCATTATTCTGTGGGACAGAACATGTAATGTCTACTTGGTCATGTGCGCTTTGAGTTTGTGTGGCGGGGATTGTTGGTGGATTTTGAGTTTCTGGGGCTCCAGTTGGAGGTTCAGGTGTAATTTCCTTTGTGTTATCATGCTGAATAGTTGGTTCTTGAGTGGCAGGCTGTTGGGTGTTACTCACCCCTGGTTGCGTCGATGGCGCTTGCATTTGCAATGATCCCCATAGGTCTTTGCCACCACCAACTGCTCCCTTTGGTTTGGGTGTTGCGTTCTTTGCTCCTCCGGAGGGAGTATTACCACCTCGCTTCCAGGAAGGTGCGTAACTGATCGGCGTGGAGAATGTTTTGGTTGTTGTTGGTTTTTGTGCAGCACTGTGTGGGGGTTTGTCTTGTCGTTTTTGTTCTTGTGTTGGTAAAGATGAAGTGCTATTTGGAGGGCACCGTGCATCACAGGAGTCCCTTGTGAAAAATGGCACTTTAACATTTATATGTAAGCTGTAGGGGAACAACAATGACCTACCCAGTTTCTTTGGGACTTGAATCCATTGGTTTCTGAATAATACTTTGAGTTAATATTAAGGTTTTTTAGGAGAGGTATACAGGTGACCGCGAATTCTCCTTGTTATTTAAAAAAAAAAAATGAGCAATCAAATGAAAGTCCCCTCCCTCACAAAAGACGAACACAACCAACAAAAAATGTTTGTGAATACTTTTTCTGCTGTGTCCATGGCCAACTCCTGTTTTTTTTTCCTTTTTACCTGATCACTCAATGAAAACCTGAGTTTTTTAAACGAAAAGATGGTGTTACGGGAAAATATTTTCGTTTGTTGAGGCCTCAACAAATCTTCTTCTTTCAATTGGGGCCCGTGCTGTACGGCACATAAGGAGCCAACCCACAATTAGGAAAGTCATGAGGAGAAAGCCTCTGGTCACGGTAGAAAGCCCACACCCTCCTCGGGGTCTGGCTTTGGGCCTCAGCCAGTGGCACAACGTCAAATGCCACCGCTGTGCCCTGGTTCCACCCCTCCACGCCCCGCACCGCCTCTAGCAGTGCAGTTATGGGTGGCGTGAGAAGCCAGTCCCCCGCTTCCCAGGTTGAGTCCACAGGCCACGGCACCGACGTTTCCAGCCGAGTGCGGTTGCAGGGCACATTATCTGCGATTGTGTATTAATATATTGGGAGGAAGGAGCGAGTTCAGTTTTGGCATTGTGGGCGAGTTGATTGATTGATTGATTGATTGATTGATTGATTGATTAATTAATTAATTCATTGATAGGAAAGGTGATACTTACAATCAGTGTAGGGAAGAGGCCAGGGATAGGCTTCTACATACAAGGCAAGTGATAAAGGAGTGGTGTATGGTCCATCGATGGGCAATACCATGTAAGCGGAGTCTATTTCTGTGGTTTCATCAAGTGGAATGCAGATGTCCTCAAATCTCCACCCCCCAATGTACTCCAC
This sequence comes from Pelomyxa schiedti, assembly GCA_020536535.1. NCBI lineage: Eukaryota > Evosea > Pelobiontida > Pelomyxidae > Pelomyxa > Pelomyxa schiedti. Next base: position 60,316 of record JAHLWZ010000526.1, on the reverse strand, counting down.
GCCGCCAATATCTATTTACCAGATTAATGTGTGTCGAATAAGTGTTTTGTCTGACAGCCAAAGTCCACGTTGTAGGTATAGTATGTGACGTCTGCATTGTCGTACATGGTACGAAGTTCCCGTTCAACACACATGGTAGAATCAGAAGTTGTGTAGTCTGCCTGGAATTTTGCAAATCTGAACATTCGGAAATGGCGGAACTCCGAAGTTGTATTTGAGTATTCCACATATCCATCCTTAAGGAATGAATTAGGTTCGCCGTTACGGCAAATGGAAGAAATCACTTGGTCAAATGCCCAAACTGCTCGAGTTCCACTGGAGCCGTTGTCTGTTATGATGAAGGAAATTGCATTCCCAGAAACCCATCCGCTCTGCCCCAGTATTTCCTCCAAAATATCGGAGACATCAGGACTGTATGCTATACCACTGTCACTCCAAGCTTCATCTGCCCCAACGATCCACTTGACTGAGGCTTTAGTGAGTTTACGTGTGGAAGGTAACAGTCCTTGCTCAAAGGGGACTGGATTCGCTGCAGCCTCACCATAGCTGATGAGGAGTGAGCAATCAATGTATCTTCTTAGTTACTTACATGCTGAGTGAAAGAGTGGATGAGGAAGCGTCAGTTGGAAAACCAATTCTGGCCGAGTAGACAATGGTATCTGCAGTGATGTAGAGATCGCGGAAGCGAAAGCCAGCAGTAAATGGTATGCCTTTCTGGAATTATTCAGTCCGATAACAGGCAAAGCTTCCGCATACCAGGTTTCCAAATGTTAGCCTTGTTTGGCTATTCCCCTTTTGAGCAACAGAGAGACCAACTCCATCTGTGGCATCATCTGCACGCTCATTCACAACTCGACGTAGAGTAATGTTGTTGCCAGCAAGGTCATAGACAAGTTCTAGGAAAGGCAACCTATTAGGAGGCAATTCTCCCATCGATTCAGCATCTAGTATAGAATCTGAAATCTGTGAGCCTGTTAGAAAAAGCTGTGTTATTTTTCACAGCGCACCAGAGAAGGGTCAGATGTCCCCCAAAAATTCATTGTTGCATCCACGAGTGTTGGTTGATTGTTCATAAGATTATAGGGTGCATTACCCAAGATAATGTCTGAAGGAAAATGAGCTCTTTATGGAACCAATATTTCATTCAGACTGTTTTGGTTCACGAGCAAAGGGCTTCTAAGTTCTGTTTCGACAGAAGTTGAAAAGAAGATATTACCTCCAAAGTTGTCAATTATGTCTGTAAAACTAAGATGAGCATAGCCGTCAGAGTATGGCGAGCATACCGTTACTTACGAGTGTTATATTGTGGGTATCAACGAGACTGAATCCATGCACTGTACTGTAGGCAATCACATTATGGTCAAAATAATAGTTCATCGATTCTTGGTCAATGATACTGGTATCCCCTTTCCATAGCATTACTCCTTCGTAATTACCCGTGAGTATATTCCCACTGACTCGCAAATTTTGGGCACTTTCGTTGGCAATTCCTGCCTTTGCATTTGTTCTTTGGGTAAGTGTAAAAACAAAAAAGCCAGACTACCTCTGAATTGTTCTTGATATTATTTTTTTCCAGTATGTTGTTGGTTGAAAACCCTAGCCAAGCACCATACCGCCCACAAAAAGAAGCTTCGTTATAAGCAAAATAGTTGGCATCTGCGAAAGTGGATTCGAGTGCCTGTCATTTGTTAAGTAAATAATTCAGAAAAAAAAATCCCGTACAATGTGCTTAGAGAAACTGCAGTCATTCCACGTATACTCATTGTGATCACAGCCCCTGCACATGAGTTATGGATAAGTAAAAGCAAAAGGTTGATGCCAATGAATGTCACTCTGTTGCCCTGCAGCAAAGATACCATCGCCACTGTTTCTAAATGAATTGTCTGTTACTGTGTTGTAGTTTGATCCCTTGAGGATGAGGAATGCTGCTGAGTCACAACCATCTTGTTGAACATCGTGGCAGTAAGTTGAAGACTTTGGGCAGGTCAAATCAAGTAGGAGAACAAGATAGTTGACCTTTGGATAACAGTTGTCAGCTGCATTGTTTTGAATTGTGTTATGGCTCGACCCAACAACGTGAAGCCCCCAGCCCTCATTATTGGAACAGTTGTTGCTATAAACAGAATTATAGTTGGACTTGGGAATGTCAGTGAAAGAAAGATGAGTTGTAAGGTTAACTGAAAAGAGACCAATTCCGTTTTGCTGGTTGGTCATCTTATTGTTCGATATCACAGAGTTGGATACATTGACAAATACAACACCATCCCCAACCTGCACTTGTAAACGCTTCAAATTAGGCTCTGAAGGAGAGGTACTTGGTCCAAATCCAACTGTTCCTCAAAATCAGGCCAAACTGCGTGCAATGAGAAGCTTGCAAAAGGAAAAGCAGAAGAGCCACACCATCCAGAAAGTCAGCCTCACTGTTATAAACCGGGCGCACCCTGTTGTTAGATAAAACAGCCCCATCCACCAAATGCCCCTCACCATTTTGCAGCAGCACGCCTGCTCTGTACCCACTAATATCACCCCCTATTACCTACCTCAAACCCAGCCATTAGTTTCTTGTTGTCTATTATCTATCCAATATCTCCGTATCACAGGGCAACAACCCCAAAAGGCACAACCGAATCCCACAATCACAAATCACAAGAGCGCACCGAGACGCGGTCCACGCCGTCTGCGAGCACGCCGTAGCCCACGTACAGCGACGAGCGCAGCTGCACCCCCAGCAGGTACACGGCCACGCCGTCCGCCTCCACCCGCACCACGCCCTGCTCCCCCGCGTCGTCGCGGTCGTACGCCCCTGGGCACACCCGCACCGTCGACGTGACCACCAGCGGGCCCGCCCCGCTCGCGGGCAGGCTCGTGCAGGCGGCCCCCGCTCCCTGCGCCGCCGCCCCCGCCGCCCCCCAGCCCGGCGCCCACGTAGCCGCGCACGTGGCTAGCGACAGAGCCGAGACGAGAAGGCAGAGCCGCCGCACAACGCCCAAAACGGCCCTCATTGGTTGCTTCATTTCTTCTTCTGGGTGTTGAGGTTGTGATCTTGAAACAATTGTGTGGTTTGTTGTGGGATACAAGTTGGTCATGGGTAACTGGCGGAGCTCTGCGAGAGCACCGGCACCGTCGGCAGCCGAAGTAAAGGAAGAAGCGAGCGCAGAAACACCTGCTACGACGGCGAGTGACAGTAGACATGGCGAGGCAGATGGCGATGACGGACGCGGAGACGCTATTGTTGTTGTAGATAACAAGAGATTGAGCCTCACCGAGGTGATTGGGGTTCTGTGGGGTTCAGTCGTACCGTATTTGTTGAAACATTGCAAGAGGAGATCTCTCATCCCACTGTGCGTGTGTTAAGCTGCGCGCTATCTTTCTCTCTTGTGTTGGCGTAGCTCACATTTTTTTTTTCCCTTCCAGAAATGTAGAAATTGTGATGACGGTGGCAGAGAGCATTCCGTTGATTCTGAAGCCTGTTTCAAAGCTCGCAATCAGTGCCACGCACGACATATGTTTCGTTCTGGAATGTTCAGCGGCAGCGGGCACACCTCAAGCGTTCAACTTTGTTGCACAACAAATGTCACCACAGCTCCTTGAGTGCACTCTGGGATCGGCATTCGTGAAAAGCTGCCAAAGAGGCCATTTGTCACTTTCAAGGTCTGTTGTTGTTGTTGTTGCTGTTGTTGTTTTTGTTGTTGTTGTTTTTGTTTCTGTTGCTGTTTTTGTTGCTGTTGCTGCTGTTGCTGTTGCTGCTGTTGTTGTTGTTGCTGTGCTCCCTACCTCGAACCAAATGTGTCTTGACTGGACTCATGTGATTTCTTTGTCAGGTCAATTGCCGCGATGGGCTCAATTCCTGCTGAGAAGTCCGAAAACGCCCTTCTGCAGGCAAGTGGTGAGGGCCACATCGATGTTGTGGAATGGCTCTTGGAGTGCAATGGCAATAAGAACGTTGATGAAGTGTTTATGAAAAGTTGCTCACACGGGCACTTGCCTCTTGCAAAGTGGGTGTTGCTGAAGTTCGGCAAGGAGAACTTCCGCAGTAAGCGAGATGTGCTTTCTAGTGCACGTGGGCCATATGAAGTTGTGATTTGGCTGGTGGAGACATTTTCCGTCAGGCCAGATTTCTATGCACTGAAGTGGAACTGTTCTGACGGCAACCTCCCTGTTGTGCAGTACTATTGCAGAAACTTCCCCTTCGAAGCCTCCAACATTGAAATCGCCTGGTGTGAGTGCCAAAGAAATGGACATTTTACGCTTGCCAACTGGATGGCTTCTCAGTATCCCGATACTTTGGCCAAGCCAGAACTTCAGGTTGGTGCTGATTCCCTTTTCATGGGGGGTAGCTTGGATATAGTTTACTCAATGGTGGTGGAGAACAACGCGGAGTGGTTCCCTCCAAACCCATCATATTGTCTGAGGCGGAGCTGTGTGGAGGGGAAAGCAAGGTTGGCGGAGCACATCATTTCCCAGTTCTCTCCAACAACAGAACAAGTTCGAAGTGACAACAACATGACTCTGCTTTCAACATGTGCCGCTGGAGAACTCGAAACCCTGATTCTCCTGGTGAGAGAGTTCGGGCTCACGCGTGAGGATGTGTGCACAAAGGACAACTACGCTTTTTACCATGCCTGCAGAAATGGTCACGTTGCTGTTGCCAAGTGGTTGCAGAAGCAATTTGGCGTGATCGAAGTCACTGAGTCTCACCACTACATGATGCTTGCTGTTGGCCGTGGAAACTGGCAGGTGTGTTTCTGTCTTTCCGCACACGTTCTCCGCTCACTCACATCAAAACAAGGTTGCTGAGTGGATTCTGAAGTGCTTTGGCCCTTGTGCACTTGAACCCTGCACACATCAACACACCTGCCGTTGTGGGCCGCTCGGGTCACTCTACCGAGGCAACCTTGGAGTGGAAAAGGATAACCATAAGATGACACGGCTCCCAATGGTGTGCTGGCTCACTGAGCACAACGTCATTCACCGGGACAACGCACCTGACTGGGTTCAGCACTGCCAGAAATCAGGCAACCAAGTCACCTCCCTCTGGCTCTCGCACAAGTTTCCCATTCCAGCACCAACTGGGGACCACACATAGCCCCTTCCCCTATTGCCAACCATAGTGTAAATAAAACAGTGGTCAGTGTTCTCCAGGGACCAACAGCTTGTAGTTTCTGAGATGGCATAACTGGAGAAAATAATATTTCCGTTACCATCGTCATCACCCAGGATCGGGACTGGAGTTTTTTATTGTCCCAACTCACCACTTGAGTTGGCCAAAACGGTTTTAGTTGATATTCTCTTCGATGCAACACCAGAGTTCCGCGTCAGTTCGGGGGTCTGGGGGGTTCTCGTGTGCTCCCTTCTGCCTCATTCTCAACTGTGCACGAGTGAGACGTGGCGGTGATTGGGTTTCATACAATGTTTCTGGCTGTTAGGAATTTTGCCATCTTCGTGTGGTCCCAGGTACACTCGCCATCGTGTACATGCAGCTGAGTAACTGATGGCCGAACCAAGTCCAGAGCATCATTGCACAATTTTATTGCCGTGATACTATCCATGGTCGAGTGCTTCCAGTCTAAGCCAACACCAACCAGGTTCCATTTGGCTCTTTGCTGGGAGATGGGAGCCAGAGCCAATACACCCAAAGGGAATGCCTGGGGGTGGCACATCATGAAACAAAGTTACGTTTTTAAATTTGAGGATTTGTTTTAACAACCTTCAGTTGAACAACTCCTTCAGGAATAGCATTCACCATTTCTATAGTTCGATGGAAACTCTCCTGTGGAATGTGAGTCAGCAACAGGTATCACAGAGGGGAACGAACCATTGTCTCTCCCGGGAACCCAATAAGCAATAGTACAACGACTGCAATTCCACGTGGAATCAACAACTGGAATATGCGATGTACCATCTACAAAGGTAATCAATTGAGAAGACCAAGTGTCTGGAAAGGGATAATTTGCCTCAGGAGTGCAATGCTTATCAATGTTATTGAGAATCGTGGCGTCTGCACTCTCCACCCCGATGTTGAGGCGTTCACAGCCGGATGCTGCTACAAGGTCAGCCACATCTTCATCTTGAATGGCATCAACCCTAAAATTCCATGTCTGTTTTAGCCCGAGAGAAGAAAGATCTCAGAGACCTTATGAAAGAATTCCACTTTAAGTGTAGATCTGCATCAATGAGTGCTTGCAACAATTTTTTTGATTGAGTTCGGCCAAGCAAGATATTGTCATTTGTAAACCATACCTTACGACGATCAGGAATTACTTAACATTGAATTTTTCAGCTCACATGTCTGTACCCATTGACAAGGGGTACAGTTCTCAAGGTACGAATGACCGAGTCGATGCTGCATTGATACATTGATGGCTCGACAACATAATGATCACAGAAACCGCACCTTAACAACAAAGGGATTAATCAAATCGAATAGAGTCCGGAGTCTTCTATTCTACCTGTATGGGCAGCCTTGACCAGATCTTACCGGGAACAGATACCATTCAGGGTGCGGGAAGGGCTCCTGTGACCAATCAACCTCTACATCAGAAATTGTCTCCTCTACAACCGGATTCGTGACGAAACTAGTTGTTTCAGCATTGTACCAGTAAACATTGTCCATTGTCCTCCATTCCTCCATTCCCTATGCATTGTGAGTTCCCACGTGGGAAGATACTTCGTACCTTAGCCAGGCTGTCAAGCAGCTTGAGTAATGTGAATTCACCATTGCGATTTACTACTACGAAGTCAACATCAGCTTTACGGGGCTTTAGCATCGGATGCCATGCCAGTGCATACAGACGATCAGGAAGTTTGCCAGTTTCGATTAGCTTCTTTATCAAGTATGACCTACATTTTAGGTAGCAAACACCTTAGGTTCAGCGATTCTCGGACTACTTGTAAATGAGGAGCCCTCCTGCGATGATTGTAATAGCGGGATTGATCCTCTTTGCGTGCTCACAAACCCGATCCACAAAAGGGCCAAACATCATTGAGGTACTCAGAAGCATGATCTTGCACGAGCGCACATACTGCTCGAACTCTGGAATGGTATCTGGCACGTACTGGTGAATAATGTGTGACTCCAGTCCACGCTCGCGTATCAGTTTTTGCTTGAGATAAACTGCTGCAAGTGACGGGTACCCCCTGGAGACGCACTTCAAGTTTGCTGCCGCTGCATTCTTTATGGAGTGAGTGAAGACAAGCTAAAACACACGGGCGTACTCTCCCATTCGTGAAGTACTCTCTTAAGAAGGTAACACTAGCATCATAGCCGTCTACGGTCAGTATTTGTTTTGCTGGGCCGCCAATCGTATCTTGGCACGGTTTTAGATGTCAGCTCAAGTTCAAACCAACAAAAAAGAAACAACCTTGCCCGCCATCACTGGGACCCCCAATTATTACAATTCCGCAAGGACTCGCCTGCTGTGGAGCGTTCTCTGCTGGAGCACCGGCTGGTTGTGCCATGGTTTTCTTTGTGCGATCTGGAGAAAAACCAAAGGGTGCACTGTATCGTGCACAGACCGGCGCAACTGCTTGTTGCTTCCTTGTGAGGAAGTCTTTCTCGGTCAAGAACACGGAGTTTGATTTGAGACATCTAAGGCAAAGAATGTCAGAGATTCTCAGAGACGAACTCCTTCATCAGGTGGCTGAATAATCAACGCACAAGTCGCTCAGATTGCAATCTGCGGAATGGAATTGTGCATCAACGGGGCAGAAAAGGTACTGGCCTGGCCCTGTGTTTGTGTATCATTTCATAATGTCTCCGTTTCGTGGTCTCTCCAGCCTCTGAGGAGCGCATGGCAAGATCCGAAGACCAAAAAAAAACAATTGTGATGATTATTGGCACACCATGAAAGTTTGAACGAAAAAAAGTGTTAAAAGGGTGGGAAAAGCTTCATGTCTTGAACGGAGATGTGGTTCTGTTTACACCGAGGGAAGAAGGTGTTTGTGTGGAAGGAGACATTGCCGACGGCGACGATGACTGTGACTGCTGCATCATTTGCTGTATGACCTGCATGCACACGCGGGCCACTCTGCGGCAGTCGCTGAGGGCGCACCTGAAGTTTGACATTCCAAGCTGGTCGTGGTGCGAGCACCTGTCACCAGGCCGCTGGTCCGTGTTGATGTCAAGCAGGGGTGAGAACATGTCCGTGATGGTGAGAACTGACAGCCGCGAGTTTGGAGTGGTGCTCAGGACCTTGTGCGATTGCTCGATCAGGCTTTCTACTGAGCAGACGGAGGAGAAGACGGAGGCGACCTCCGTGTTGGCCATTTTCGCGAGCCACTCGAGGCAGCTTTGCTGGACAGTGGGTGATTTGGCAAAAACAAGGGGAAGCTGCTGTCTGGGTGTCTTCACTTTGTTGGCTGTTACAAACGCGGTGATTTCTGACCACGCATTGCTGTAGTTTCTCTCCATGTTCGTTGCTGCGTGGTGTATTCCGTGGACTCTTCTTGTCAACCAGAGGGCACTGGCCATCAATTCTTGCGGAATTGTCCCGGGACTGATTAAAGTGTGAATAAATCCGCGTTCCTCGTATGCTGTGAAGGCCACCATTGCCAATTCTATAGGCACACATGCTGACACAAACTGTGTAGCTGCGGCAAGTTGGAAGTGGAGTACAAAAAACACATGTGATCTCAGTGTCTCAGCTGTTACTGCTTCAACGAGAGGATCAACAGGCTGTGAGATACAGTATAAATAAAGGCACAAAAAAAAAAAAAAAAAAAAAACCTCGTCAAACACAACAATTTAAAATGAGAGGTATAAAAAGATTTAGTTAGATAGAGAAACTAGATATAGAGGAGACTGAAAGGATACAGAAGCAATACCATCAAAATAGGAGGTGCATTGTAGGGCGGGGGACCCTGCTGATAATGACCACCACCACGACTTCCGCTGTTGCTGGCCACGATGCCCTGGTTCCCCCCCATCATCGGCGGTGCCTGCACAGGCGGTGCCACGTACATCGTCGGGGGCGGCGGGGGCGGCCCCTGCATCATCGCCCTGGGGGAGCCGCCCCCTCCCGGCTGCGGGCCCATCGGCGGGTACATGGGCATCGGGGGGCCTCCTGGGGGACCCGGCGGCGGGCCGTACCCCGGCGGAGGCGGGCCAACAGGATGGGGCGGAGGGGCGCCGTATCGGCCGGGCTGGGGGACGGGGGCGCCGATGGGAATGTGCTGCGGAGGAGGACGCCACGCTGTCATTTTGTAAATTACAGTCGATGCGAGATCTGTTGACTCCTCTACCCTTGTGGCTCTGTGCACCATGAAAGAAAAGCGCGCATGTAGCTGAGGGAGAAACAGGGGAAAGGGTAGAGAGCAACAGAAGCACATGGGGAGCAACTAAATCAGGGGTTCAAAAAAAAAAAAAGCAAAAACAACAGAGGGGAAAGGTGACGAAGACCGATGGCGACAGGAGGCAACTCCGCGTACGGCCGACACCAGCAACAGTCGGACTACAACTACAACAACGCGGGGGGACGATCGTCCCAGCAGCCGCAACAGCAACAACAACAATCGCTGCTGCGACAGCCGCCGACGCAGATCGGGCCGCCCCCAGCCAAGGCCGACTTTAGGCAACTGATGGAGCAGGAGCGCAAGCAACAGCAGCAGCAGCGGCGCCAGCCCCAGGCCGACGCCCAGGCCGACCCGCAGCCCCCGCCCCAAGCCCCGCCCCAGCGCCACCAGCAGCAGCAACAACAGCAGCAAAACCAACACCAGCAGCAGTACGGCGGCCGCTCCGCCCCCCCGCCGCACCAGCAGCAGAGGCAGCAGAACCATACGCAGCCCCAGCAGCAGAGGCAGCAGCAGCACGAGGAGTTCCCGATGATGGAGGGCCGCGGGCTCCCGAGGAGAAAGCAGCAATTTGGAGGCAACAGGCGCCAGCAGCAGCAGACGCAGATGCAACAACCTCAGCAGCAGCAGCAGCAGCAACAACAACAACAACAAATGCAGTCGAGCTTCGAGAGGGAGACGTTGTCCTATCGGAGCCAGGCGCATTCGGTGAGGCGCTCTTTTGACCCGGAGTACCAGAGACAGAACTACTCTGGCCTACAAGGGGGCGGGAGCGGGAGAGGCGCCCCGCGTGACGACGGCCGAGGCAGCAGCGGTGGTGGTGGTGGTGGTGCTAGCAGTGGCTCTGTGGGGGGAGGAGGCTCCGACGACGCCAGAGTGGGCGCGGGGAGGCGCTACCTAGGCGCCCGGGGAGGTGCCGGCGTGAGGCGCATGGTCCCCGCCAACGACCTGCCAGAGTCTGTGGTGATGTACAGCACCCAGCAGGAGGGCGACGAGGAGGACGCCGAGCAGGGGGAGGGGGGGGAGGAGGAGGAGGGCCAGGAGGACGGCGGCGACTACGACCCCGCCGAGGCCGGGCCTATGGGGAGGAGGCCGCTTCCTACCGCGCAGACTCGCGCCAGCCTACCGCAGGCTGGGCGCCAGCAGTACTCCCTGCCGCCGCAGGAGCAGCAGGTGCAAGCACAGCCGCAGACCCAAATGCAGACGCAGGCACAGTCGCAGCCTCAGCTGCAGGCTCAGGTACAACCACACCAACAGTTGCAGCAACAGCAGTATTCTCAGCAGCAATACCCACAGCAGTACGCACAGTACCCGCAGCAGTACGAACAGCAGCAAAGGATGACACAACAGCCCGCCTTTCAGAGACAGTACCACCAGCAGCAATATGTCCAACAGCAACGACAACCGTACCAACGACAACAGTACCACAATCAGCAGAATATACAACAGCACGAAGCTCAGCAGGTTTCCCAGCACCAGCAGTTCCAACAATACCAACCTCAGGCAGTCCAACAAGTTCCAAGGCAGCCAGAGCAAAGTTCTTATGTTACCCAACAACAAGTTGCTCAACAGCCTTATTCTGTGGTAGTCACAAAGAAACAACCTGAACAAATTCCTACAAGGTCACAAGACTATGATTCAGCCCGTACTCAATCCAGCCGTACCCAGGGGCAACCAACAGCGCAGCAAGGACCTGTAAAGAGAGGCCGAGGGCAACAACACTATGATGGAGGAATCATTTTGGTATGGCTTTGAAATGTTTGCCTTCCTGTTGACATTTCAACAAAGGAAATTGAGGAAGAAGATATCTTAGTGGAGCAAGACAATAACTACCCAGTTTGTTTTTCTTGTAAATACAGTCTTTCGAATTCCTTACTATCCATCTCAGAATCAAAGCTATGATCCTTATATGATACCTCAGTATCCCGATCAGTCCTTTCCTCAGTATCAACCTCAACAGGTTCAGTACTCACAACCTATATACGGTCAGCAGTTTCAATACCCTCAAAAAAATCCTCGTAGCAAGCAACGAACCTCCCCTGTACCACAGGTCTCTTCACAACCATACTTCAGCAGTGGACCTGTCCATAAGATATCAATAACAAAGGCCGAAATTCCCCAAGCAAGTACCACAAGAGTAGAACCTACTGTTCGTCCCTCCACGCTTCCGGCTATCAGAGAACCAAAGAACAAATTCCGTGGGGCTGTACTTCAACCAGAGGCGTACTTAGAGCAGCTCTCACAAGCATCTCAGCCAAGTTCTTCACAAACCCAGGCTCCAATTCAAGCAAATGCACAAGATAATAAACCCAGCACCACCCGAAGTTCTGCAAAGGTCTCTTATCAAATAACTCGCAAGCAAGTTTCTACTCCTTCCACACCACAACTGGAACAACACACCCAACCCCAGGCAGTACAACAGGGAGACCAAACACCTGCACTAGCACAGACACAGCCAGAACCGCAGGCACAGTCTCAAACGCAAACACAACCGCAAACAGAGCAACAAGTAAAATCTGACCAACCTCAACTAAGTTCGGAAGTACCGAAGAAACAAAACGCTGGTGTGGAGCAGGATACAGCAGCAGTAGCATCAAAGCAACCTCAAGTATCCACAGCAGCCACAGCTGCACCCACACCCACACCAGAACCAACATCCACATCCACGTCCACAACAACAACCGCAGTCACACCCACAGCAGAGTCCTCAGCAGTAGCAGTTCCACATAAACCCTCAGGTTTGTTGTGGGTTACATGTTTATGTGATGATTTTATATAGTTATGTTTATTAGTATGATTGGTTCTGGCGTCATTTTTGTTATTATCCCTCACAACAATAATACTTACGTTTTCCACCAACAGAGGAAGCCGATAACGGCGAAGATGTGATGATGGTAGTTAATATTGATATTGCTACTGGCCAAACTGTATCCCTTAAAATATACCAAGTATGCAAAAAAAAAATCATCACTCTGAATTGCCCCGATAAATAAATATAAATATAAACTACCTGGCAGATAATAATAGTTCTGCTCTCACACACCTTTACAACCAACAGGGGCGATCCATGGCCAACACAGTACACGAGTTTGCCGACAAGTACCATCTGTCTGAGGACTATGCCCAGTCAATCCTTGAAGGCCTTAATCAGGCCCTCAAGCAAGCCACGACTCAGGAAACCCATGATGAAGGAGATGAAGGAGACGACAACGACAATGGCAACGGCAACGGCAATGACAATGGAGAAGAAGAGGATGAGGAAGAGGAGGAGGAGGAACAGGGCGAAGATGATGACGAGGAGGAAGAGGAGGAGGACCAGGAAGAAGGCCAAGACCAGATTGGAAACAAACGTTCGTGATGATATCTCGTCGCTGGTTTACGACCCCTGGTTGCTAATCCCCAAACACCCCAGATCTCCCTTTTCTACCACCGAATCTTTTTATTATTTTTTTTTTCCGAAACTTCGCCTTTTGTCAATCTGGTGGTGGACAAGAAGACAGCGGTCCATAAAACAAAAAAAAAAACAAAAAATGTTGAACATAAGCGAAGTGTTTGATGTGAACAAGTTGGCGCTTCTGCTGCCACCGGAGCAGTTGCCTCCCACAATGTTGTGTGTACAACCGGGGGCACAGCAGACATCGTCGCAGCTCCCACAATTGCTGAGCCCGGCCCAGCAACAAACGCAGCAACCACCGCAGCCACCACAACCACCTCAACAACAACCGGGAACTAATGCCACAATTCAGCCGTCGAGCGCGTCGGCCAACGCGAGCACGGGAGGGTTCAACAAACAAATGATGAGAATAACGTTGGTGGGGCAGGAGAAATCTGGCGACATACTGTTTGCTGTACATCTCAACATACCCGTCATTCCGCAGCAATCTCAACCGCAGCAATCTCAGCCGCAACCGGCGGCGTGCCACACGCGACACGCGTCGGCGACTACGCCCTCTTCTTTGTCGTCATCTACGCCGGTGGCGGTTCCCGGGCGCGGAGTTGCGCACGCAGATCGCGGCGGGGCGATGGACACATCGCCCCCGCAAGTGGCGTCGTCGCTGGGCTTGTCGTTCGGGGGCTCTGGAATGCTGGCACACTCGCACCCTTCTCACGCGTACCAGCACCCGCATTTAGGCTCCTTGATTGGGGGCGGTGCTGTGCTCTCTGGGCCGCCTACAACCCCAGCACCTCACCCGCCGAGTAATGGCGCTGATGGGCAAACGCCTGTTGTGCAGGCCTCACCGACACAGGTGGTTTCTGCTTTTACTCTCGTGCTATCATTTTTTGTACCTTGTGATTACTTACACTCTTTTTAAAGACACCGCTATGTACCAGTGAGGCTCCGGTTGCTAATACAGGACCAATGCCAGGCATTGGTCGCATGAGTAAAAGGACCTTTCTGAATGTGCACAAAGTGGGCAGTCGCGTATGCACAAAGCTAGCTGTGTGGGAGGAAGAAATGGATATTGTCAACGCTTCAATCAATGACTCTCACTCACTCTTTGGTATTCCCGTATTTTCCCACTTTTGGCAAGTTCTTACTCCTTATCAGCTGTCACTGTTAGAAAACAACGAAAAGAGGGTTTGCTCCTTCAAAACTTTTTTAAATAAACCTTTCCATAAGGTGTAAAGTGGACATCCTTTCTGTATGAGAATTGCCCGTTAGGGAAACATCACACCCTTCTCGCTCACGACCTTTATCTTCAAGTTCAAGTCAGTTTCTTAATTTACTCTGCCATGTGCTCTTGACTAACGTAATGCAGTTCGTGGCTGATAAACCGTTAGCAAGAAATCAAGTGGATTCAACGTTTCTCTTTTTTGTAGAAAGTGAAGCAATCAAATTTTATCGGGTGCGATACAAAGTTCAACATAACCAAGATAAAACCATAAGTTCTATGGTATAGCTATCACTACTCCTCCCCAGCATTAAACTTCGTAGATTCTGGTAGAAAAACCAGAAAAACTTGACCAAATTGCTCCAGACTACATATGGGCACAACTGGACGTAGAGCGCCAGTGTATTTATACAGTAACATCACTGCCTGATGAACGACCCACACTTTCGACTAGCCCTCCCCTCTCCACTGGCGTACTGTCCAATGGTCCTGCCTCTAGTAACGGCGCAGCTACGCAATCTTCAAATGCCCCAGGGGTTGTAAGTTCCTCCAGTTCAAGTAATTTACCGTATCAGCAAGCTCAACTTCTCTCGTGCTGGGTCTTTAGCAGAGGCCAATGGAGTCAAGCATGGAACCACATAGTAGACTTACCAACTGTATTGTCTCCCTGTCAGCTCACTTTTCCTATTCCATTTGAGTTGGGGAGGCCCATTCCACAAGCTGTTACCCATGCAACTGTGGTTTCTCTACCGGTGTGCCTTCATTTTTTTCTTATGTGGTTCTAATAGCCCCAATCCCTTTCTCCTTGTCTAACTCGCAACTCTGCAGGCATCTGAGGCACGATCTCGTCCCATCACATGTTTATGCATACAGCATCAAGTCAGAGAGGACCCACCTGTCCTTCCAATCACTATAATTGTCTTTAATGGGATAAAAAAGCGGCTGGACTTTTCTATCAATCTCACGTCACTCCGGCCTTCTTCAACGATAACACCTGAGGTATCACCCTTATAGCCTAACTGCATGCATTGATCATGCAACAGGAAGTCCACGTCTTATTTTCCTCTATTGAGGGATATCTCGTGGTTTGGCTACCAGGCCATGTGATCCACTTATTTGACTTAAGTGATACACATGTCATCTGTGCTGGCCCTTCCGTATTTGGAGAAGATGCATGCCCAGTGCATGTTGGAATGTCACTTCGCAAGTCGACCTCAGCAACACAACCACAGATAATCGTCCCGTTGCATTTGATTATTCCGGGAACCAAATGTACAATTATCACACATCCAAAAAAAGTAATAGAGTTCACAGCTGATTCCTACTTCTTGGACTGTAACTCTGGAGTTGTTTATGATTTCAGTTGGGATAAGGGTCACTTACTAAAGGTTCCTTTCTAACAATAAAGAACAAATTCCCATAACAAACAAGATGTTTGAACAAAGTGACTCAGAGGTTTTCATGTGCCAAATACTCCACCTTGTGTGTGTGCACCTAAAAAATGGAGAGGCCGACATGGGCACTGCTCGAACTGTAAACTCACTTCACTTCAATCTATCATCTGATCCCTCAAAAGTTGATTACCAGACTCCTGAGCAGCAATGCTGGGAAACTAACACCAGATTTGCTTAAGGAATATCTTCTAGGTTTGGGGAAAAATAGAATTTTAGTTATCTTATCGTTTCTGCAAAAGGGAGGTGCTTCAGACAGGTCCTTGCTGGACCGGCATCAGCACAAGTACTGCAATATTTTCCAGCAAGTACCCTAAAATTTCTGGAGTCTTCTCAGGTGTGCAACTTGGCATTATTTATCTTGAAATAAACCCTTTCCTAGATGCACAAGACACTCCTTAATGCCACAGTACAATCCCTTGATCCTCACAAAGCAAAACTTTCTAAAGAAGTGAGTCAAAATTGTGCTTTTGCAGAATCCTATAACTTTTTTTCCAGAACCATGTTACGTTTGGATTAAAACAAAACCCAAGTTCATTCCCGGCGTCAATGTTTACACTGCCAACCATTGCTTTACAGTCCGACCAAGATGTCAGTTTTTTCCGATTTTTGTTTGGTCCTCCTAAAAAGACAAGTATGTCCTCCACCACCATTTCTATCTCACCCTTCGCAGTGGAACCTGTGGTTACATGTGCCTCTGAGGAAGAATATCAATGCTGTGCACTTCCTTCAACAGTTTTTAAAGGTGAGATGACCAGCCACCTTGTAGGATATGGTGTGAAAGATAGTGAAAGAAGCTTACATCCTATAATTACCGCTTTTAGAGAAGACAATGTATTTCGTATCTTAAATGTACTGTATTTAACAATAACAAGATCTCCTTCACAACGGAAATGTTTGAAACTATCAAAAACTTAGTGCAATCTCGTTTAATGACTGACCCTTCATTATTCCAAGTAAATCGCAAGTTATTCGTGTCTGTATTAAATCTGGAAACAGATCCTTCATCACTTCTACATTGCTATGGAAGATTTGTGCTTCCCATTTCCAAAAGTATTTCTTAGTATTCTTTCTCCAGAGCTTACTGTGGATAGGGGTTCCATACTTTGTTCATCACTACTGGCTTCCGTTGTCTTCCTCCTCATGTCTTCTTACAATACATTAATCGCGGCCTGTTTGTTGTAACAAAGGAGTTTGCACAAGAGTGCATAGTACCTGCCAAACATTTAAGCCCTGGATTTCGCAATAGCATATTATCAAAGATCCCCGGTTTCATTGTCCCCGATTCCTCGGCCAAATGGTTGACCCATATCTCTCTTCCTTCCCTAACAAATGAACTACAGTCATGCAGCACACAGATTCAAATTCCTTGTAAACTTCCCAGAAGCGGCCCTTTCTGGCCACCTATCTAAATCCACTGGAGGCACAACAAGTAATACCGCTCCCGCGGTATCACACGGTGTAACAGCAGCCGCGTCGTCTTCCATCATTCTAACTCTGCCCCCTGCGCCTGGGGTGGACGTAGCCCAGTTGGAAGAGGCAAAATTCCTTCCTCTGGTTATATACAGACAAATGTTTCAGCACAATACACTGTCACAACCAAACTTATATAAACAATTTGCTATAGATATGGCCAACTGCGATGGCACAGACTCCTAACTCCGCACCAAACACACAACTACCAACAAAAAGAGAAACAAGCCTTCTCTTAATTGCCACTAAGACACATTCAAATCACATGTCCAGTTTCTTTTGTTTTTTTCTTTACAGCTGCCTTTGGCTCTGGCAACAAAGCTGAATGACCCAACAGTCAATCATCCCGTCATATCTTCTGCCAAATGCACTTTTCCACTAGTGGCGATTTTTTGGTGGGATTGTCAATAGGTGCCGTGGCCTCCTTGTGCTATTCGCCCTCGAGTTGGCCTCCGCTCGAGCCGCTGTTGTCGGCCCTCATTTCGTCGATGTTTTGAGACAGATAGGCGATGACCTGGGCTGACTGGTCAGGGGTCTTGGTGTATATGAACGTGTGGGTGTCGTCGAAGGGCTCGCTGGTGAACCCGCCGCGGTCGCACAGCTGCCTCACGTACAGCTTCATGGCCGCGTCCTTGCACGTCACAAGCACGCCACGCAGCGACTGCGCCGTCATCAGAAAAGCAGGGATTGGCTCTGATAGTTTCTGAGTGAACCAACTTGGGGCCCTCAGCTGGAGAGCTGTGGACTCCTTGGCTCTCTGGAATGAGGGGGAAGTGGTTTCCCAAGCTGAGAAGGTGTCCCCTGCAGTGAGGAATGTGCCAGAGGCGACCGTTCAGGAGTTTGATGGCGAAAAAGCATCTTACCTTGAAATTTATTTAAAAAGAAGTTGGGTTAGGTGTGCCGACATGCTCCGGTTTTCGCATGCCGATATTGAAGAGAACGTCTTCTCCGGTATGGTTAATTCTCGTGATTACCTTTCATTGATTGACATTTGGGTTTTTTTTTTTTTTTTTTCGAAGGGACATGTCCCAGTGTTCACAAAGAAGAGTGCATGTACAGTTTTGATACTCCTTTTTCGCTGGAGGGAATATACGTGTGCTTGAGGTGCTGTTTGTGCTTTGGCAGAGATCACATGGACCTCCATTGGTAATCGTGAAACAAATTCTGGAAGGAATCTAATTGTATTTGCCTAGGGAAAAGACTTCTCACTCCTTGTATCTCAATATCAAGACGGTGAAGAAACTCAAACCAACTGAAGCAACCTCCACAGCCGCACGACCCACGGTTCTCGGAATAGGTGTGTCTTTCCGTATCTTAGTCCAGATTTTATTCTATTCGTAGGTGTTGATGGCGGGTTTGCTACTGAAGGCGAACAGTATGAATTTGATACCACAACTGCTATAGTCCGTCTCCCAACGGGATCAGCTCTGCCTCTTCCCAACTTAGAGTTGCCCGATAAGCTACAAGTTGCCATTGCTGCTATTCTTGCCGCTGAATCCGCTGAGAAGAACGAGCAAATAAAGGTGCTTTATTAGACTAGGCAACATTTCTCAAGGGAATAACTATTCAACAGGCTTGGGTGGCAGATGATCAAGTTCAACCAAGCAAATTTGCTGCTAACCTCCCACAACTGAACAATGGGGTGGTTGTGCCTCCTACAGGATGGAGGTGCCAACACCCTGGTTGCACGTTCACGTGTACGTTTCTTTGTGCCCCTCTTTTCTCTAAGTTCTCCAGCAAACTTATGGTTGAATCTGAGTGATGGTGGCATACACTGTGGAAGATCCAATAATCTTGGGCTTGGAAATGGTCACGCTGCTGATCACTATTCTTCAACGCACTACCCTCTTGCTGTAAAAATTGGCACTTTAACAGCTGAGTCTGCGGAAGTTTATTCCTATGCTGAAGACAGTACAATAACTTCCTCACCATGATGCTTACTTACCTTTTATGTAGCGATGGTTTTAGATCCTTTGCTTGACAAACATCTGCAGCACTTCGGACTGGATAGAAGAAGCCTTACCAAAACTGATAAAACATTAGCTGAACTAGAGTTAGACCAAAATGAGGTTCGAGAAAGAAAAACTTGCTGCAGTTTAACTTCTCCCTAGAAATTTGAATGGAGCAAAATAACGGAATCTGACAAACCACTTGTTCCAGTATTTGGGCCTGGTCTCACAGGTTTTATGCCCTCATATCCCTTCCCACTGTGAGGCAACCAACAAACCCCTCTAGGACTTAAAAATCTCGGAAATAGCTGCTACCTTTCCTCGGTGATGCAAATTCTGTTTACCATTCCACATTTCCAGCATCGATATTCCCTCATTGCTGACAGAATTTGGAAAGAAGCGCCAGCAGACCCGTCCAATGACTTCGCCTGTCAAATGGTTGGTGGATTCCACTGATTTTGTTTACTGACAATGTGCAGGCTAAACTCGGTCGCGCCATGTTGTCTGGAAGGTACTCCGTTCCTTCTCTTCCGCCGAAGTCTGCCACGTCTGGAACTACGGCAGCAGCCCCTTCACCTGCTCCAAAACCAGGAACTCTACAAGACGGCATACCTCCACGTTCACTGAAGGTTTCGACAAGTTTCCAATATTATCCTGTTAACTCTTCCACAGGCTGTTGTTGGCCGCGAAAATCGCGAGTTCTCCACAAATCACCAACAAGATGCCTTGGAGTTGATGCAACTATTACTGCAAATGGTAGAGAGGTCTGACAGACCCAAGGTTGACTCTTTACTGCATTAGATGAAGAAGGCTAATACTCGCAGAAATTGGGTGATCCCTCGAAAGCCCTGCAGTTTGACTTCGAGGAGAGATTGGAATGCAGCCAATCCCACACGGTTCGATATACCTACAGGAATGATAATGTATTGTCTTGTTCAATTCCCGTCGAGGCTGCTGTAAATGTGGAAGAGGTATATTTTACACAAATTCCTCACTATTCACGTTTCACACAGTTCCGTCAATACGAGAAAGCATTAAAGCAATGGAAGCAAGACAAGCAACTCTATGAGCAACAGAAAAATCTCCTTAAAGCACTTGTGGACGCAGCTGCTGCGTCAGGCTCTGTTAACATCCCTGCTACTACCGAGATCCCTCTACCTCCCCAACCAACACCTGTTCGCGCCATTGTGAAGTTTGAGTCCGTTTTAGAGAGGCTCGTAGCACCTGAGGTGATTGACGGATTCTACAGTACTGGTGTGTTACAATCTATCTATTTGAGTTTCTTTTTCACCATTTGAAGCTATCGATGCGCGCACCGCAGCAAACAAGACTGTACGACTTGCTTCCTTCCCTGAAGTCCTGGTTCTACAGTTACGTAGATTCATAATGGATGAAGCTACGTACGCGCCCCGAAAGCTGGAGGCCGACGTTGCTATGCCAGACGTTCTTGACTTAGAACCCCTAAGAGCTAAGGGGTTCCAGCCCACCGAGACAGTAATGCCAGATTCCCCACCTTCAAGTATTTCTTTCCCAAGTTCCCTTCTAATCTTAATTGATACCAGAGGGCACCACCAAGCCTGCTGCTGCGACACAAAAGCGACCAGACCCAGTAACAGTAGCAACTCTTGAGAGCATGGGGGTGCCAAAAGTGAGGGCTGAACGTGCTTCTGTGATGTCTGGCAATATTGACCAAGCTATGGATTGGCTGTTTGCCCATTCTGATGACCCTGACATCGACACCCCTCTACCCGCTGCCCCAGCGTTAGCTCCACTCTCTCAGATTTCTCTTTTAAGTGTAACACAGGGCGCCTTCTTCAATGGCAGTTGACGGTGAAAATGTAGAGCTGCTTGTGGGAATGGGCTTCACCAAGACTCAAGCAAGCTTTGCTCTTAGCCAAACTGGAAATTCTGTTGAGCGTGCAGCGGACTGGCTGTTTTCCCATACTGATATGTTGGATTCCCTTGTAGTGCCAACTCCAAGTGCCACATCCCCAGTAAGCCTTGAAAACACCAACCAAGCCCATCTAACGAAACAAATTAGGCAGCACCATCCTCTTCATCCTCCGTCCACAGGCGCACTAACCAAGACCCCGCGGTATATGATCTGTTTGGCTTTATTAGTCACATGGGACCATCCACTCAGAGCGGACACTATGTTGCCCACATTCTGAAAAAGGATGCCAATGGCAGGAAGTGGGTTCTATTCAATGACAACAAGGTGGCTATCTCTGAGGAACCACCAAAGCACATGGGATACCTCTATTTCTACCGTCGCAGAGACACGGCAAGCAAATGGTGAGAGTACTGGGCTGTGTGTGCTACTTACAGGAATGGAAGTAATTTAAAAAAAAAAAGGTCTTTTCTCAAAAATTTTTGTTTGGTTGTTTGTCTCAAACAGTACCATTTACACCATTTAAGTGTACAACAAATACAAGAGCACCCCTGATTTCAAGGGAGGCTGTTGGGAGAAGGAGAGGCGGCAGCAAGTTCGATTACGGAATTCTCGAGTGTGAAAGAGAGCAAATACTTCTCCCTCATTCCATGCTCTCTGTGAAGATGGTCAGAAAAATCGGAAAATGGGGAGGATACCTGTACTGACTAAAAATAAGGCCCACGAAGAAGAATGTCAGGGCATAAAGAAGGTCCGAAGTCATTTTGGATGCGGGATAGCCATATAGAAGCAGTGTGATACAAGAAGCGACCAAAACGACAAGTACGGTCAAGGCTGTGAAGACAGTTTGCAGCCGGAGGACACCGAAGGAAAAAATGACAAGTCTGTCATTGTGTGTCAAGTTTTGGAGCCGAAATAAAAAACCACCAACGACTAACCTCAGTAGAGATGTGAAGTAAGGCCTGTGTTTCAGGGGATCGATATCGTCTATTATCACTATGGCAAATAACGCCGCACCAGCAAAGAGTAAAATGAAAATTATGGAACAAAACTGTTTTTGTTGAAAAAATTACAAAAAAAACGAGAGAATAAGGAGATTTACATGATAGTAAGGCCAGAGAATCTTTTTCAGTGTGACACAAAAAAAGGAAATGCAGGCAAGAACAAGAGCCAGCCTGGAAGCTACAAGCATAAGAATTTTATTGGGGTACAGCAGCCAGTCTTGAATGGTTGTTGTCAATTGAATTATAATTTCCATGATACAGAATAATCTCATTGGCCCTGCAATCATGTGAGGAGTATAACAGCAGGAAAAAAATCAACATAAATATTCCATGTTGCATCTAATTTGAAAGTTCCGTTCCAGTTTTGGGTCTCTAAACCATCCAATTATTTTCCTCTTTTCAATACCAGAGGTCCATATCTTCTTGTTGTAAGAGAATGGAAAGGACCTTGGTAACATACAAACTTGCATTTCTTGACTTTGTCATAGAAGTCCGGTTCATCAAGCGTCATTGGTTGATCTTCCCAACAGGATTTAACAGCACTTGAGTTCATCCTTTTTTTTTTTTTTGGTTTTCTCCTTCTCTCGAAAGCTTCTTACCTCTCTGCCTTGTTTAATCCTGGCCATCTATCTGCGACTAGCTTTCTCAGAAGGTAGTACTTTGATCTCATCTCCATGTCGACGAAATATACAGCCAGGAAGCCATTTGCTATAGTGGAAATCCACACCAAATTGGCCGTAAAAAGATAGTCTGTATTCGAATAACTCTGCCAAGACTCGATGGCATTAAACAAGACAAGACCCAATATGTTGACTGCAACTGCGTGGAGAAAAGGGAGAAGACCCACAACCTTGGGGAAACGTTAAATGATGTCTATTCTTTGAGGAATGATAACTGTAAGAGGTCCATCAACACCGAAAAAAAAGAGTAGAGTATTGAACCCTGAATTAAAATAAGACTGAATGTTAAATATTGTCTATTCTTTGGGGAATAAACTAACCAAGGGCACCGGCACTGCGGATTACATCATGCCAAATGAATCCAGCAATTATTGAAGATGTAGTAATAACACTTCCCCAGAGAAGGATCCAATATCTTTTAGATTTCCATCTTCTGAAAAGTAGAATGGCAATGAGTAAGGCCTGTGTTGTTTGCGAGGTTTAGAAGACTGCAAAAAAATAGGGTGGCTTACCAAAGAAGGGGCAAATATAAAACAAACTCTCGTGGAAATAAGATATATAAACGCCCCGAGGTCCTCCTTTGACACATAGTATAATACCTTGTAAAAATGAATAAGTCTAGGTTTGGGAAATTTGAGGTAAATATGGGCACAGAAAAAAATTACATCGGCAGCAGCAAATAAGGCAGCTGACACCACAGTGACAATCATGAAAAGCAGTTGTGCTGCAAAGCAATCAACCAAAA
Source organism: Pelomyxa schiedti (assembly GCA_020536535.1). Taxonomy (NCBI): domain Eukaryota; phylum Evosea; order Pelobiontida; family Pelomyxidae; genus Pelomyxa; species Pelomyxa schiedti. The sequence continues at coordinate 37,222 of JAHLWZ010000526.1, read as the reverse complement.
CGAAGTGAATGTACTCCAGCTCAGTGGCTGAGTCACGGAACTTTAGAGTGTACGGATTCAGGTTCTTTTCCTTGAATCCTCGCAACGTGTTCTCCACTATGCAACGTAAGAAGAGGGAGGCATTCAAAAGACATAGGGGGAAAAAAAAAGTGCACAAGGTGTGAGGAAATACATTTGCACACTACATAAGCCCTCATGTTATGGCTATCTGAGAGTTTTCTCTCCGTTGAGAGAAAGGGAACTATTAAATACAACAACAGCAAAACCAGGGCGCTTTGTGCACCGCGGTTCTTTGAACGGTTGGATTTTCAACTTTTTCCTTGTCTGTGCTTGACAGAAAGCATCAATGATCATCCTACACGTTCATTTAGCAGATCAGATCTCCCCATGTCCCAGAGCATCTGAGGGACTCTGTCACCATCACGATGTATGATTGATCACCATTCGCTCCGCGGAAACTCTTTCTGCGGATCTCAGAGTCAGTCTTCCCGTTGTTTTTCTATTTGCATCTGAAATCGATCAGCTTAGCCAAACAAGCGTCTCACGATTACGCAATAAAAAAAATGTTCTTCGTTCCGAGCGACGCACTGTCATTTGAGGAGGCAAAACTACGTACGCGAGCACAACGCAACGTTGTTTTTTTGTTGTTGCTGGCTTTTTGGTTTTTGCTCGTAACGCTGACGCCTAAGACCATTTTTTTTTTCTTCCCTAGTTGCTGAAAAAGAGGGCGAACTTGACAAAACCGACGACTTCGACAACGAAGACGGTGACACCAAAAAGAAGAAGAAGAAGAAAGCCAAACATAATATTGAAAGTGACGAGGATGACGACGCTGCCGACAGCTCCTCTCCTCCACGAAAGCCCTGTCGTCGCAAAAAGTCAGAGCTACACAAGAAACATCACGACCACAAGGCCGGCAATCACGCTCCCCCGCCGGTCACGAAACGCCCAAGAAACCACGAAAAGAGTTCTACCAGTCCTTCCGTTCCTGCTTTTGGCTCTGAGGGAGGAGTGCAATCAGCTGCTGCAGCAGCAGTGCATCGTAGCCGCCGGACTTCACAACCTCCACAGGTTGGGTCGGAGGTTGTGAGCGTGCCTGATGACGGCGATGACAGTGACGTGTGCATAATATGTGTGAAAGAGAAAGTACCTGCTCAGCCTCCTACCGCACCAGCTTCCCCTCCGCGAAGTGAAAGGCACCAAAAACACTCTCAACGGCACAAAACGACTTCCAGTAATGTTGACTTTGTTGACCCAGAGACTCGGCGCATGATACAGAAGAGTTCTATTGTGAGTGTTTCACCTGGATTTGAAGCGGGAACCGCCGTATCTGCCTTTGATGCTCTCAAAGCTGCACAGTTTTATTACTCTTCAACACGGAATTGCTTTTTAACTTTAGTTCCCGTATTAGGCATAACAAGGAGTTAATAGAGGAATGCCGCACGACTGATGAGGCTCTTGCACGCCAAGTTGAACAATCGGAGGAAGACGACCCGTGCATTACAGTAATAGTGGACAGCGTATTGGGTAGACAAAGTTACAAAATGCACAAAGTAAAGTAATCTACCTACTACACACAATACTTGTCTGATATGTTCTGGAGAACGACTCAATGAAGAAGCTCCTTCTCGTTTTGGCCGGACAACACAACTCCACTGATGGGGAAATCATTCTCAAGGCTGATGGAATTAAAGTCAAGCCGACAGATACTCCGATTTCACTTGCACTCACTCCCAACCAAATACTCAAACTTGTTGTACCTCCCAAACCCAAGCCAGTACCATGTCTGATCATTCCCAAGGAGACCTCCAAGCCCACTCCTACGACCACAACACCCCCTAAAGAGACACCAACTGCACCACCTTCCCTATCGCCATCGCCACAACCAGCATCCTTAACATCAGCACTCACGTCCGCACCCGCTCCCAATGATCCAAACCTTTTAAGGATCAAAGTGCAGCTTCAAAACAAAATTCACAAGTTCAAGATAAACAAGGTTTGTCTCCTTCCAGAGTCAACGTTTACTTAATAAAACACAGGATGACAAGTTTCTCAAGTTATTCACTGGTTTCAGCAAAGCCGTGAACAAACCCCTCGAATCCCTCAAATTCACATTTGATGGTGAGGAAATCTCCCCCAACACCACCCCAAATGACCTGGACTTTGAGGATGACTTCCTTGTGGATGCCAAAGAGTAGTGACAAACAGCCATACCTCAAAACTTTGGTGTAAATTGTATGAGCTCAAAAAAAAAAAGAAAAAACAAGTAGGTAGAATAGACTTTGATCTTTAAACAACTAAAGCAGAACAACACGACACAACCATCTAGTCACTTTGCTTGGTTGATGAATTTGTAGTAACAGCCGGTTCTTCTGTGGTCCCTCCCAATTCACTTCCTGGGGTGACACCATTCTCGGCCAGAGCCTCAGCTTCTGCTTCAAGAGAATAACCCTCCTCGTCCATCGTTGGTTCTGATGCATCAGGGACTCTTCCTTGTTCTTCCTCTGTGTACTGTGCTGAGGGTTCTTCAACCGGCAAGTCCGCTTGTAGTTGTGTTGTGCCTTGTTCATTTTGTTGGTGTTGTTGCTCTGTGGGATTGTCATTGGGTTCGCTGGCAACGGGAATTGATAGTGCTGTGCTGTGGGCCTGTAGAACACAACCATACAGGGAGTCGGCTGTTTTGGCTAGGTCGATCACTTCTTCATGAAGCTGGTGTGCATCGCTGCGTACTTTGTCACAGGCATGTGAGGCATTTGTGGCATCCCCGCCGCGGGCATAGGCTTGAATGGATTGGGAATCTACGGTGAGTTGCTCGTGGAGGGAAGAAGCCGCCTCTAGGGTACATTGACCTCGTTGGTATATTTGTTTCGCTACTTCCTGAAGCCGTTGAATATCTGGGATGACAACACCACTTGGTGCTAGGTGTGGCTGAGCACTGAGTGTCTGGCAAAGCCACCCACAGGTTTCGTTGGTGAACTGGAAGTCGTTTTCCATTTGAGACATGTTTCTTTTGGCATTTGCGAAATCTTCACAAGCTGCATCATATACAGTTTGAGCGGTCAAAACGACACCTTCCAAGTTAATAGGGGCAATAATTTTCTCTGGCTTGTAGTCTAGGAAAAATTATTAGATTGGGATACTTGACAAAACGCCAACCTTCGGCCTCTATCAGTAAGAGTGCATCACCAGAAAAGGGTTCTGGTATTTCTTCTTGCCCAGGGTCATCCTCGCTGGTTGTCGATGCCGATACAGGAATTGGGACAACTTCAATGTACTGGGTGGAAGATAAGTTTTCAAAATATGTGTAAAAACAGGTACTTCGTCTTTATCTGTAGTGGGATCCTCCATTTCTTCCTGCATATTCGAAGTTAAAGCCTTTTCCTAAAAAAAAAACCCAAAGAAGTGGCATACATTGAAGAGTTTGATGAGCAAATCACTGCACAACGAGTACATTTTTCGCATGAATGAGCAATAGTGGCAGTTCTTGATGTTCAGCACAAAATACTCAATGTCCGTTTTACATACATTTTTTGCACTCTGCGGGGAAAATTAGTAGTTCGCAAACATTAAAATGTGCAACCATTACAGAGAAATCACCGAAGTATCCCACTAATGAAGTATCAGGATTTCCCTGTATCTTATTTGGAACGAGAAATTCGCAAATTGCAGTGACTGCTGCTAAGAAGCGTTTCTTTTCTTCTGATGGTGCGCCCAAAACCTTAAACTTGATGAAAAAAAAAAAAACAAAGTAGGAGGATTTTACTCTCTGAATTTTCTCGTCCAAACTGTTCTGGAGTTGGTTTGTAAGAGCCCTATTGTAAAGATCGCGAATATCCTTAAAAAGCCATTGCTTGGCTTTGTACTTGTCGAGAATGGAATTTCCAATTGCGTGCAAGCTGTGCCAAAGATTATTTGATTTTCCTTAATCGAAGGTAGGGTACCAGCAACAACGGCATGTACGGATGGCATTTAGTACTGGCGGCATTGGCAATGTAGGCACCCACTCCAACCACCCGGACGCTAAGAGTGTCTGTGCTACACCATCCCTATTAACAGGATTGTGCCTAATATACCGTTGCATAGCACTGAAAAATGATGTGACAGTAGAAAGGAGGTCTCTGATAGTTTCTTCTTCTTCACCTATTTTCCTTTTTGAGTCCAATCCAAATCTCCAAGAACTTACTTTTCAGTGACCGCTCGAATTGTGATAAAACGGAAGGGGGACAAGCAAGTCGGAAATTTTCATCAAGCCTGAAAGGAAATTGAGAAAAATCAGATTTGTACACAGTGTAAATCGACCTATCTAGTTCATACTGGAGTTCCCATATTAGTGGATCCTGCCCCTTGGGACAGCAGAGTGGAGGAGGGGGTGGAAGTTGCTCTTTTTCAACTGGAACAAAAAGTGGGAATACCGTACGGAGTTCTGTTGTTTGGAGAACGCATTTTCCAGCAAGGTATTTCGCAATCACCTTGTTTAATCGTGAAAACATATTGTCTAACTGTAACGGCATACATTTCGCAATAAATGAGTCGACGAAAAAGTCAGTTTTGAACGAGCTCCATCAGGTGGAAGCATCACGTGCTTGATAAAAAAGTATTCTAGGTCACGTGGTGAAGAATCACAAGTGATAAGGAGACCTATAAGAGTTCTATTGCAAAGCAACCAACAGGGAGACATACATTGGTCAGATGTGCGAAGGAATTCTACATTATACTTAACGTCTGTTTCCTCGAAAACAAGCCCCAAGGGATTTATCTCCTCTACAAACTATTAGACCTCCAAAAAACTGAAAATAATGAAACCATTGTTGTGGGATCCTCTCAGTTTAAGAAGCTTGTTCTGAATTTCATCAGAAAGGGCACGTATCATTTGATAAAGGCTGTCAGCATGTCCACTTGTTTGGACACTGATGAGCTCCACAAAAGGAGTACCACCATCAATAAAGGGCACAGTCAGCTCAAATCGCCTGGATGGAGGTTTTGTTTGGGTGTGTTGACTCAAAAACACCAGTAACCTTTCATTCATTTGCAAAGGACATCCTGGAATCTCCCCAATCACATTTCGTGTAGAGTTCCAAGCAGTGATGAACCTTTCATAACCCGAGGAGACCACAGTGGTTGCTACTGAATTTTCGTGACAGATTTGATCTACGCATTCTTGCAGAGGTTTGAATAAATCTTGTTCTGTTTGGGTTGTGGGTTTAGGAACGGACAAGGAGACTTGAGAAGAGTACCTGTCAGGTGCAAGGAAAAGAGTTCATTTAGCATCTGATAGAAATGAACAAAAACAGGCAGATTCAACAGAACAGGGAGTCGAGGGGAAGCAGAAAGGAATTCCTGTAATGCCTGACAGCCACTCGTGCACGAGACTCTTTCGAGAAAGGTGTCCCAACGTACGACAGGTGAATCGAGAAGGGAATTCTGGAAGCAACGCATTTCGCACACAGCACTGGGTGGACTCTCCTGTATATTACGTTGGTACATTACCAAGGGCTGAGGGTGCGACAAACCAGGGAGCCCTTTAAGTAAGGCGCACTCAGGATTTCGTAGTTGTCAAAAACATTGTCAAGACAACACAATTTGAGTGTCTCTTCAAAGTAAACCACTTGATTCAAATCCAAAAATATTCCATTGGGGGGAAGACTTGGATGCCCAGGTTGTCCTCTCATCAACTACAAAAAAAGGTTAACTCCTATCAGTCCCGTGGTATTGGGAGAAACCGCTGACCTGCCACATGAATAAGAGGCACTCTGTAATGTAATAATCAGGTCTCACATGCTATGTGCGATGAGGAAAAAAAAAAAGAACTCATTAAAACTCTCATATCAACCTGCGATATTATATTGTGGTCATGTTGTAATTCAGAGAAGAAACCGTGTGCCCGATGAAGGATATATGTGTGAACTCTGGCTTGTGTGCTAATAGTTGGTTCCTTGGAGTGCACGTCACCTGGAGATATTTTGAAAACAGTGAAGGTTGAAAAAAATTTTACATAATGCGTTCAGGAAATGATTGACTGAAGTCAGGGCCTTATTGTAGCCATCTTCATCCAATAGCATTGCCCAACAAAATGCACTCCAAGTAATAGAATTAAGTGTAAGCCGACATCTACAACGGTTAGCATTTAGTTTAGGTATCTCGTCATACCGTCGAGAATTCCCCATGATGACAGGGCTCGCATCTTGCAGTTGCCCATTTTCAGGCAGCAGAAAGCCACAATCCCAATTTATTCGATTATTGAATGCTGTTTTTTTTTTAAAGTGAGATATCACTCGAAAAGAAACAGGAATCGCCGGTACATACCAGAACCAGGACATAACGTATCACTGCAAGCAACAATGTCAAACATTCGGATGTGAATATGGTTGTTGGCAGGTAAGCCAAGCCCAACGGCGAGAACATTTACAAGCAAATCTTTGAAGGGAAAGGAAGTCAGGAGCGAATAATGGGAGAAATTCGGCACAACGGGCAAAAGTTTGATCAAAGTTCTTGTCCTTTTGTGCCCGCGAGGAAAACATGAATTTAAGTGGGTCTCGGTCATCTGAAACTTCCAGGGGGCCGTTGCCCACAAACTTAAATGCCGCCTCCTCGAGTTTGTGGAGGGAAAGGAGCTGTGAAAGATAAGGCAGTGCTTCCATTATGTTAGGGCAAGAAAGGCCCTTTGCCATGTATTCATAATAGCAGCACAGGATTAAGCACATTTTGAACTCATCTGGGGTGTTGTTTAAAAGAATATTCTCCCATTGCCTCATCCTGATACACACATGGTGGCCAACGCTTTCTGGAACAAAGTGTCTCAACAGCAAGACCAATAATTGCTGCAGCCCCCATACTCACACTCATCAGAACCCGGGAGTACATCATTTGTAACTCAGTGAAACTGATAGCCCCACTTGGTATCATTTCTCCACGTTTTTTGATGTATTGAGGAGACGATGTGGTCATGAACGCAAAGATATACATTTTATTAAATGTGAGAGCCTGCTGAGAGTACCTTGCAAGATTTTTAACTTTGAAAAAAAAATAGAGAATGTAGATACAGATCATTTAAACTAAGTTGTTGCAGTGCTTGCTGGTTTTGCAGTAAAGACACAACATCTTCCTCCAAAGGGATATGTTTCAAGAAGAAGTTTTTACAGTTAACTGGAGAATCTGCAGACCGTAATATCTACCTGAAATCAACACATAGAATTTCAAGCGATTTCTTACCAGGGATACAGTGCTAAGAACATTGGGAATAAACAAAGGAATATTTGAAGTCTTCAATTGCTGGGCAGCCATTTTTAGTACTGTCGCCGCACATGCAGCTTTCTTGATTAAAATATCTATACGTTTCCAATCTGAAGTGATGTCATATCACCAAGTATGGGTGGCGGTCAATATACTTGAACATTTAGTGGGATTTTTCTCTTCCACAAGGAGGTAATTGTAGTGAGACACTGCCTCTTCGAGATTAGCAAACCAAAGTCCGAGGTTTTGTTTGGAGTGTGTCATGTTGTCCCGAGGTGCTGTTTCCATTGATTCCCGTAGCATGTGGAACAGTAAAAATTCCAGTGTTGAAATGCCCTTTGGCTTTGTTGTTGCAAAAAGATCAGGTTTGAAAGAATAGAGAGATGACTGTGAATCAACACGTTCTGCAATCACCTTTTTTCCCCGTCAGGTTTTATTTCAAAAGTGGTAACAAACCTCCGCCATCAAAAGATAAATGTCAGCCACACATGAACGTGGTTTCGAGTTGGTCCAGCCCCACAGAAAGTTTGTAACCCACCCAGTATTGGAGGCGATTTTCAAACAAATTTCTCGCAGGCTTGCATTTGAGGAAAATTCAGGCAAGCTTCCATCACATATCTTGTATGTGTTTGAATGAGTAAATAAATGAAGAGAAGTTTTGCATTACCCTGAAAAAGACTTTAACATTTTCGAGCATCTCATCTGAGACAGTCTCTCTCTCAGGGGAGTCCATCAAGAAGTACTCGAAAATACCTTGGAGTGTATTTTCCTCCCTTTCACCAATGAGAATAGGCTCACTGAAAAAGTTCAAGGAAAGTAAAAGTGCACGCTTCAATCTTGTTGCAGAATATTCCTGCAGGCAACTGGAAGTGTCCTCTACAAACTTCTCCAGCTGTTCACCCAAGTCTTTCTTCAATCGGAGAGGTTCGCCAAGAGGAGAACCGGGTACATATGTATTGAGCAGGAAAAGAAATACAACCCGTAAAGTATCCAACATCACCAATGTTCTCAGATCAGTTGAGAACAGGACACACAAGTAGGGTCTCGGTTTAAGCCTGCTGAAAAACATTCGGTATGCCTGACCCCATGTTTTACATGTTTCAGCAGTACCATCATGAAGAACACTTATAAACAGCTGCTTCCAGAGAATTGTAGTAATAAATCTGGTGACCCACTGTTCCATGTCTGTGCCTGTCTTGAAAATGGGCAGAGTGTCGAGTCTGAGAGAGGCATTTTCGGGGAAGGGGTTCAGCAACTGAAGAGGAGTAATTAAGGCTGCAAAGTAGGAAATGTCTTTCTCATGGAATTTTTTGGTCACATAAAGGTGTGATATATCTTCCACACCCCCACCTTCAAACGATTTCACCAATTTCAATACAATATCCACAAATACACCCAAAATAGATTTATCAGAACAACCGCGCTGTTTAAAATGAGAGAAATGCAAGTCAGTAAGTTTCAATGTCCTGGTGAGAAAATCTCGTTTAAACATGTCGAAAACCTCTCTGTGCGAGGTAATGTGATCAACAACTGCCTTTAATGCGGTGTTACTTAGCAATTCTTCCATTTTATTGTGCAGGGCTATTTTATTTGGCTGTTGATTTCGTAACTCAAAGGAAGCGTGGTTCAATTTTTGCAGGAGTAAGGCAGAGATAGTGTCGAAGAAAGGCAATTCAGAAGGAAATGTGTACAGCCTTGGAATAGTTACAACAACTGTTGACGTGCGAGAGCCTTCCAACAGTTGCTTCCCCACAGTAGGAATGGGAATGGTAGAAAAGACAAGATGAATAAGCTCAATTAAGTCAGCAGAACATTTACTCTCGCCGATCTTCAAGATTGATTCCAGGCCATATGACGCAAGCATCATCCGCAACACGGAGCTGATAAGTGGGCCCATGAACATGTGCAATGAAGAAGCAATAATACTGACAAAGCTTGATACACAAACACCACGGTACAATGCCTCACTTGCCTCCTGCACCAAATATGCAAGCAGGTCTGTGCTCCACGACCGACTGAACTGCTCCAAAATGCCTTCATGCAGATGTGGCTGCTGCTCGAAAAGAGATTTCAATATGGTGTATCTCTCAGAGCCAGGTACTTGGGAATAAAATGAACGTGCTCGTGGTGTTTCCAGTGTAGATGATGGGGTGAGACCAGTGCCAACCATGTTCCAACAGCACTGTTGTAATATCTCAAAGAAAAAACTTTGGAAAGCTTCCACCATTTCCCTTCTGCCTCTTTGCAGTGGTCTGACTGGGGTATTGGCACCTTTGGCCAAATTCAGTTTGAAAGCTTTGGCCACCCAGGTTTTGGGATCCACTTCCACATGTGAGTTTTGTTTTGCAGTGCTGGAACTTAAACCCAGGGAGTCAATGTAATGGAAGTCCCATCCTTTCAAGAAAATGGCATGATAGCAGCTCTCGGTTCTGAGACTTATCTCGGGAGACAAATGCAATACAATTACTGCTGCACGGAAAAGTCCCGTGTCTCCTGCTGCCCAGTGGTTGTTTATTTCATTGCGCAGGTAGTTGATTTGGTTTGCTGTGCTGGAAGCTAAATCGGCCACACAGATAAAGAGTTGCTTGCGTGTCTGACAGAATGCTTGAACTTTGGTAGTGCATTGCTGGCTGGAGGTCACCTCGGCAAGTGAAAAAATCTCCATTGTATCTGCACATGTAGTAGCATCAGGAGATTTAAAATGCAATTGTGCAAATAAAAGCTCTTGCATTTTTCTGTCGTTGGCAAACTTTAACAACTCCCCACTGGTGCGTGTAAATATGCAGAATTTACGTGGAAGAGGTGAGCAATTCATTTCATCAATAGATAACTGTGAATGGCTATCCATCAAATTGCAGAGGAAACGGACGATTGAGAAATGTTCTTGTTTCAACAAGTAGGTTTCCAGATACTTTTTTGGCAGCCCTTTGCAGAAATAAATGGACTCCGGCTTGGCAAGCTGGAGCAAGTGCAGATTAAGTGCCACTACATATTTACGAATATTATGCTGCCAATGTGTGGAATCAGCAAACACATTTTCTTCAGAGACAGGAGAAAGGTTTGATAAGTCCGCTGTGATGGCTGCTGGAAATTGTGGTATGATGGAATTCAGGTTGTACTTGACGTCGTCGCCTTTTAGCCTTTTGGCCTGTGTCAAAGACAAGTCTGCTACACTCAGAACCAAGGAACTGACAGTTTCAGATGGAAGCATGCCATAGAACAATCTTGACTTCGATTGTTGTGTGTGCAAGGCACCAACCATGTGCAATGTACCCTCCCAGAGGGCATCATATGGATGGACGCCTATCAACTTGTTAACCTCAAGTTCGCATAAGCGTTCATGCAGTGCATCTTCAATGCCCAGGCTGTACTTCTCAAATCTATTGAGCAAAGGAGTAGGGATTTGCTGCAACTTGGACTTTGGTACGTGAACAATGACTTTGAAATCATCGTGAACGATACACGGCTGGGAGAAAGAACCAGCTGCCAAGTTGGCATAACAGTAACGTGAAGGTCCTCCAGCCCGATTTCCTGGCATTACTGTATAATGCCGGTTGAAAACGTCATAGAACGAACTGAAAGAAATATAAATCCCAACTTACGGTGAAGTGTTGTTGGTTACCTGTGGATGCTTGTGGAATTTACCAGTAATATTGTATGACCTAAGGAACATAAGAGAAAAAGAGGCTGATGATCATGGTACCTCTCTCCATAGCAGTTTTTACTTTCTCTACAGCGGCAGAACGCACTCTTTGATCGACGTCATCACAAAAATCACCCACATAGCAGACTTGTGTTGAGGATCGGTTACATAGACCGAGATCAAAGAGTAATGAAACAGCAACTTCATTTTCTGTGGGATCCAGCTGGAGGGTTTTTAAATAAATAAATAAAAAAAGAATTTAAGTAGGGCAATTGCAGTGACACACAAGCATGATATAACGGAATGGGGCTGTGTTAGGATCATCTTTCTCCTGCAACTTCTCAAGTAAACTCTCCCGCAGAACAGGGATCTCAGATGTGTGCTTGTGTAAATCAGGGAGAAGCCAAGCCCGTTCACCGTTCTTGCTCAAGGCAGCGTTGATATGTTTGAAGAAGACACCAACCAGTGACGAAAAGTGTTGCTGAGGAATGCCGCCAAAATTGCGCCTCAAGCCTTGGACAACTTGTTTGCAGTTGATTTCAAACATAGGATTGCCACTTTCTTCGGCACAGTGTTTGCCCTTCACCAAGTTGGCAAAAAAAAAGATAAATATCTCAGCATACCAAATATCGAAGGAAGTATACAAAGTCACGCAAATGGAAGAAGCGTGATGGATAAGGATGCCCATATGCATTGAACTTAATAACCTCCTCCTGATACCCTGTACAAAGTGCTTCAAGTATATCGCGTGTATGGCAAGGAGGGGTGTCGTTTCCATAAATGCAACCTTACAACATTGAGTTATATGTGTTAAGGGTAAGTTGGTTAACCTTCAGCAAGAGTGAATAAGTCCTTGGAAGGCGGTTCACTTTGAAGAAGCATCAAGGTTCTAAATCAGCATTAGCACGTGGAAAAGGTTGTTGATATACCTGTTGGTTTTTGCTTCGTCGAGTATCCTATTGGAAAGGAGAACAGAAGAGACCTTTGGGTGATCCAATTTGAAATGAAGAATCTGATTTCATATATGAGTTTTGACTAGACTCACAAAAAAACGACTTTAAGAGGACTTTGAGTTTCATCTGGGAGACCAACTTCATCCAGCATCACAGCACATAATTCAGGAGACGATTTGTCAAAAGTCTTCTGTCTCGAGATTGCCGATTTATAAACGGCTTTAATTTCAACATCGGTTGATTGTTCACTACATTGATATCTACAGAGGTTGACCTATGTTAAGTCATGGGATTTTGTGTTTACCTGAAGGGGAGTATATGGTGCAATTTTCGGTAAAACGGTTCTGGAGAGCTGGAGCCTTTCATGTTGTCCACTGCTATCTTAAAGCTCAGTGTCTTTGAGCATCCTCTGTTCGATATTTGTTTTAGTAGCTTTCATATTTGATGGAAGTTATTCATACGGCGGTCCGACAATGACTAAAGGAATTTTGGCATCTAAGCAAACAACACAGCAGAACAAATTCTCTAGGAATGCACTTGTTCTGGCAATACCAGGAGGGAGCTTTGTGTGTTCACAGAGCTGGGCCAAGGTAGCGTTGACAATATCCACGAACTTATACAGAAGAGGAGGAGGAGGATTCTCCATTCTTTTTAAAAGGTCTACGAAATGATTTTCAAAGTCCTTGCGAGTCCAAGGGGTGTCTGCATTTTCGGGTAGACACAATTCGTGCTTAGAGTCTTGAGCTGCAAGTCGTGCCTGAAGTAATGGAAAGGGGAGAAAAAAAAATAAAATTGGGATCCAAACCTGTTGCTCAATGAATTCTCGTGAAGGAAGCCTGAAGTAATAAGTCAATGCCACAGACAAAGCCTGAGGGCATGTTAATCAAGTTGCATGATATGTTAAAAAGTCTACCAGTGATTGCCAGTGAACCATTTCATCACTGTCAACTTTGGGTATTTCAACAAGGTAATCACTGTGATGCATAAAATATAAGTACAGGTCCATTGCTCGCATGATATCACGAATACTTGCTGATACACGGTGTATTCGAGCCTCATTGATGAACCGTTGTGCCATTAGAATGGTATCAGTTATGGAAGATATTCTCCAGCTGTCATCTTCATTGGGCAGACGTGTGCTTACCAAGCCTCGTGTGAAATTCTCCTCTTGTTGTTGTGTGAGCTTGCCAAAATCCACAACTATCTTCTCCAAGGAAAGTGGTGGAGGGCGAACAGCAAATGACTTTGTGAGGCGTGAAGGGATTCCAACATAATCAATTGCACGGTCATGGATGCTTTGAAGAATTGCAGAATCACTGGTGGCTGTGAGGTTTGGGGTTGAAGGAGCAACATTTTTATTCAGTGCTGCAACGAAGAAAATTTGGTTTGGCAACTTAACACCATCAAGCCGCGAATCACACATAACTTCCTTCACCATCCCCAATAAACTTGTTGATGTACACTCATCTATGAAGCATACAACTTTTGTACTTGGGGGCATTCTACTGACAACTGCCCTCACCTTGTTAATTCTTGTTCGAAATTCGTCAGCAGTGATACGCTGGTGCATCCTGATCCGATGAAATAATGAATCAAACTTTGCTTGCCTGAACTCTGTCAAGAGTCGTACAAGGTCATCAATTCCATGGGTGACTACTTTCTGGTTGGGTGCACTGCTTTCATTGTACTCTGGTGGCTGTGAAAGATCAGGGTCAAACAAACGGAGCATGAAGTTGGTTCGTAGAATATTGGGTCTTTTCAATAGGTTACTGTGAACCCACTCACAGAAGAAGTGGGCAACCCAAGGAAAAATGCTGTTAGGGACTGCTGGTGGTTCAACAACGGTTTGTAGTGCACACAACTCTTTGACATGTTTTGCTAACTCCTCTTCAGACATAGCCCTATTCCAAAAATCATGGAATTTCACCTTCTGTTCCGGTGTTATGGGAAGGTTGTTGAGCATTTTGGTGAACAAAAAGCGCTGAATTTTTTGGATGAGGTCCGGAATGAGTTTTCTATTGTTTCGGGTTGGATCACGAGCATTGGCATTGATAATTACACTGAACACATTCAGAAGTTCTGTTTTCCCAGTACCTTCACTAGGGTTTAGTATTACAATGAAAAGTAATATGTAGTACCTGTACCCCCACATAAGGTAATATTATGGCCTGCTTTCATGTAATCATTTATAATAAGCAACTTAAGTGCAAAATCGGGTGTCAAAATATAGCCCTGCGATTGTATGATGTGGTACAGATTCTCAACACCAAATGCAGTTGCAACCTCTGCTCTGAGTATTGCCGGATTTGATTGTGCCTCAGGCAAGGTCAACTTGTGCAGCTCACTAGGAAGAGGGTACCCCTCACAGAAAACTAAAGCACATGGGAGAACAGGTATATCAGCGAGGCTATCTTTTGATTCCTTCATATTCTCTACACACTGCCGAGCAACGTATATTTGTTTCTCAGCATCTAATGTCATATTGCACAAAGAAATACTCTCAGATAGAAACATGTCGAAAAGTAGGGACATTTTAACCATCTGTTCCCCGACGTTGCCAAAGCCACTCATCATGAGCTTATATCGCTGATCGGCATGTTTAGCCAGCCAATGGCATCGATCTGCAAGTAAAGCAATAAAGTGACGTAGCTTTTTGGGTTGTTGGTAAATTGTCAGTTTGCACGGGTCGTTGGAGGCTTCAAAAAAGTTCTGGATGACCTGGTATACTTCCGTTGGAAAGGGTTTTCGTAAGAAAAAAATGAATGAAATTCCTGTGTCCATTATGTTTTTCTCCCGGGCTTCCAAAAACTTGGCAACAATAGCAGTATTGTTATCCACCTGCATCCCAATAGTGGAATTTTTTACTTCGGCAATTTCACGCAGGTGGTGCAGAATGGGAATGTTTTCTAACAATTTGGTGGTAGTTGAAAAGCCAAATCCATCAGTCTCATCTTCAGCGGGCACAGTTGCTATCTCCACATATAAATTCCATACAACACCCCTTGGAAGGAACAACATAGTTCCTGTATTGTAGTCCCAAATAAGTCTCCATACAACGAAATTGTACAATAGTGCTGAAACTACAGGAATATCTGCATAAGCAGAGATCTCAACATGAATGTCCACAGAGGATATACGAGGCCCTCCCTTTAAACGAGCTATTATTTTGGAAAAAGCCTCAACAACATCCCCCAGAGAAAATCCTTCAGTAATGCTGAAGTTGAGACAAACCACATCAACAGCTTCAGTACGCATTCGGGAGTGTATTTCAGTACTTTTTCCCGAGCAAGGACCGCCTGTATACAACAGTACTACTCCAATACCAGCGGACCGCAGTAGGTTTCGTGGGTTGAGAACTGGGCTTTTTTGGAGCAGGGGTACACATTCAGTGAGCACCATCTCCTCTTGCTTTGGAATTGGTGAATAGAACATATCAACACCAACTCGGCTGGTGAAAATGAGATGAAGCTTTGAAAAAGTAGGCTTCTCACTGGCGCTTACATCACAGGTCCACTTGTAGAGTTGACGCCGCAAAGATTCCTGCAGTTCATTCACACCAATAATCACGAACTGCAGGCGTTGGAAGCATGAAACACAGAAAAGAAATCTGTCTAAATCTGATTGTGTGGCAGTCTTTCCATAAAGAAGTTGTGACGGGTGGGGCGGAATGAAGGAAAAGAGCTCATATAACAGGTATGTAACACTACTTGGAGAAAATGACTCTGCCAATATGACAACAATTTCACCATTTAGGATTTGATTGCAGTCAGAGTTCTCAGACAGCGTCTGGTGAAGATGAGAAACAAAAGTGCGAACCAGCTTTAGTGATGACAACGGATCCCATGAACTTGGGTTGCTCGAAAGATGCTCGATAACATTTATGAGCGCTTGCTTTGCAGCAGGTAATGTCCTGGCCGTTGGAATGTCGGGAAAGCATGCCCATAGATAGGGCATCAAGCCTTCTATGTCTAAGTCTGGTGCCGAAGTTATGGCTGCAGGAGTAAGAATAGCAAGAGATGTGAGCCTTTTGCTGAGTGCAGTTAGTTGCCTTCCGGAAAGAAAATTGAGTCGTGGTTCCTAATTAGTGTTCAGTCACAACTTTATCTAGAGAGAAAAAGTAACCTGTCTATATTCATCTCTCAGGGCAGCAGCCCAATTAGATAGTATTTTTTTGATCTTTAACAAAAATTAAGGATACAAACTTCCCAGACGCAACACAACTTACTTCAAGATATGAATTTTTTATTCTGTCTGCATTCATTAAATCTCCAAGTTGATTCAAAAGCGCCTCGCCACCTTGATAATTTGGGTGTCCAAGGCTCTCTAAAGTAAGTCTCATCATATGCATTTTCTTTGCTCATTTACAATGTGTATGTATTTCAGAAAAACAACTTTACCTCAGCCCATCGGAATATTTTTACGAACTCTCTGACATTTAATTCATCTCGTTCCTCTGTTCAGTGTTAAGCTAGAAATCTTTTTCAGAACTTTACATCTACCTTGGCTGTTGATGAAGATCTTCATTGCACGTATGAGATTCATTAAATATGATTGAGACTCCTCCTGTAATCCACTCCCACTTTCACTTCCACTCCCATCCACATGAACAAGAAGAACAAGTGAAGGTACACCCAAATTATGAAGTGCTAATCTGCTTCGATAACAACCTCGTTGTCTCAGACGGGTGACATCTGAGGGAATTTAGTTTGTTTTGTTCAAAAACAAAACACTCCAAAGGAATCAAAGAACCATACAAGGGAGAAGGGCTTCAAGGCTGAGCCCAGCCGATTGCGAAAACATTACTTTTATTTGTGCTAGGTTCTCATGCACTGTGGCAACCTTGTGGATGGCATCCCGGACTTCTGCATCAGAGTTTCCAAGAACAGCAGAGAGTGACAAGCACAAATCATGCACAGTAGTAGTGGGAACAGTCATTGAAGTACTCCGGATTCGTTGGAATGGCTCAAGAAAGCGATGCGCTGCGGAAACACACATTTCAAGACGAGAACCAAAATCCCATCTAAAGTACTAAGTAGGTAGCACAGTGGACAACATGCATACCCTTGGGTTAAACCACGAACAAAGGCAGACTTTTCTTCAAATTCAGTAGGGGTAAACTGTTGAAACCAGTCAAGGACATCAGTTGCAATGCTAAGTGAATCGAAAAAAGGCATCTTGCTAGGGTGCATGCCTCCAACCTTTTTTTTTTTTTTTATAAAGGTTGGTTTATATTTAGATAGTACAATTTTACCATTTCTCTCACTTTACTCAAGTATGAAGGGCATTGTGTTAAGTTAATCTGGAAAAAGTGAAAAAGGGGAAACAAAATTCAGCAAATACAGTTTGGCATGTTAGAGAAAAGGATGACAACTCTTGGGCAGATTGCAGACACAATTTGTACTGCTCACAGCAGTTACATATGGCTGGAATATGGCTCAGGTAAAGTAATAGGGAAATGGCGTCATCCAGGTATAGCTGTGGATGGTTATCAGGGATGCAGTGACTTGCACGCAGGAATTTCTCTCTATAATGGTAAACGGAGGAAAAAAAACGGAAGCACCAACATTAATTGTAGCTCTGCTGAGTAGTCAACTGCACTGAGTTTATCAAAAATAGTCTTGACCTGGGTTGGAACAGTCAAAAGGAAGAAATATCTTCAATGCTATCATGCCCGAGGTAGCTGTACTTTGCCCAGCACAAAATCTGTGATAATAGAAATTGTAGAGTTTATTACAGCACTGAGTGTCTCTCTTGTGGAGTCAACGCCACCCTTTCACAATTAGAAGCTAAGGAAAGTACAATAAATAAAACCAAAATATGGTTCGTCTCATCAATGAGTATCACTTCAAAAAATGCACTCTTATTACCAACAAAAAATAGCAGCTGAATTAAAATTGTTAGGGTGGTACAGAAAAGTGGTAGGATAATCACATACAGCTTTTAAGGATTCTGGAGCCAACCCCAGGGAAGTTCTATGCTCATTCAAGCAACTTATCAGCTCACTTAATGTTCCATCGTCGATCTTTTCCAGATTTCAGGGAAAGTCGTATTGTACAAGTGGAGCAAGCATACAGATGCTTCCTGTGATACATTATGTATTCGGACTCGCGCTTTTGCATTCAGCCAAATACGCAACAGTCTCAGTTCCTTTAGTTCTTGCGTAGTGGTCTCAAATAATTCTCGAAGATGTTGCCGGGAGGGGAGCTGTTTTTGAGGAAACAATAATTTGCAGATTTGACCCAGAAGCTCAAATTGTATGGGTTCCCCACGAAATCTATGAGGATTAGCTGGAAAACATCCCGTACAAAAAACCTTGATAGGTTTAAATGGTTGAGTTGGGCCTTTGTTATCTGTTTTTCACATATGCTTGTAAAAACACTCTCTAAAGTGGCACGTATCTTGTTGCATTGAACTGATGAAAAAGAGTATTTGTAGTAGGTACCTTGCAACGTGACTCATCATACTCCCTTGAAAAAATGTGGGTTTTATAGTCACTTGCTGAAGTCATGACCAAGAGTGGAAGGGAGGCGGGTGACATGTTGAATGCATCCTCTCGTGTTATGTCCAGAGACCTGAAGATGCACTGCCTGAAAAAAGCTATTTCCGCTAAAGATGTGCACTGGTTCAGGTCTTGGGGATGGATCGGGCGTACATGAGTGTCTACCCAACTTCCAAGTTTCTGAAGTTGGGTTGACACTGGTTCTCCTGGTGGTGCTTCCTTTCTGAGAGGAGGCGAATGTTAGAATTGGTAGTATAGATGATGACTGAGGTTTTCTTCTACCTGACAATCAGCTCACCTATGGGATTGAATGAGGAGAGTCATACAAAAATAGAAATTTATGGCTATTGCGGAAAAGACAGAATAACGCACATAACGATTGGAGAACCAGATGATACAAAGGAGAAGACAAAACAATGTCTTTGGCTGTGTCTTGCTCCTTCCTAGATTGTTAAATGAGTGTCTAAACGTAATTAATTCTCATCTTACCTGGTGATGTCAGCCAAAATAGTTTTGAAGTTCCTTGCAATTTCTGTGAGGTCAAGCTTTTTTTTTTTTACAGCTGGTCATTAATTCAGTAAAGAAAGTGGTCAGCATACATCACATAACAGGGTTCTAATAGCACTTAGGTGCTCAGGGTTTGTGACTATGAAACAATTCGAGTATTGAGTACATAATAAGGGAAGAGTGAGCAAGTCTGCATACCTGGAGACCCTTAAACCAGAAAATAATAGAAGAATAGAGGTACTCACTGTGGAAGCTTCCTGGTTTTGAAAACTGGCACCAAGGGTGAAACCAGTTTAGGCAGGTCGGCAAAACCAGTTTCAGTAGGAAGATCATTGGAAGGAGAAGCATCTAAAGACTTCAACAAATGGACATAACGCTCAAGGAGACCAGCAATATTGATGAACGACAGTGTTGTATAATTTGTTGCCACGTATTGCATTATTAGTTTACAATCTAGAAACGTATCTGGAATTCTGATATGGGGATTAGGGGAAAAAATCACGTCGTGTTACTCAACTGATAGAATTCATCAAACTTCAGGGAAGATCCCACCAGATGAAGATAGCCAGTGAGAGTAGACGAGGTAAATTGTCTGGCCTCTTCTTTCACTCTAGAAAGAACTTTGGATACTCCGTATTGCATAGTTCTCTGTGAGGATATCAGAATAGGTTTATTTCTTCGGATATTACCGAACAAAATGGAGCTGTGAGCATAAAAATGAAGCTATAAAAAAAATCAGATTGGAAGATGAACAAAGGGCCATACTTGTCAGAAGCACAAAACCTTGAAGCGCAAAACTTGATGTAAAACCACCAATTAGAAAGGCATTGCACATCAGAGTCATTTGGTGTCAAACATATAGGACAAGTAACAGAAAGGAAATCTGCAATAAATGAAGAGTTAAGTGAAAAAGGAGATGTTGAGCCATCTTGACAGACCACAAAAAAGTTCAGTAAGTTTCTTGGGAGGCATTAATACAAAAATCAAAGGGTAAAAAATAACACTTTAAGAGAGCTGTCTGTTACAGGCAGAGGAAACGACCCTGGGCATATCCAATAAACAAGTGAGGGAATATTTTCCTTGACAGTTACATCGGGCTGAGGAGTGCCCAAGGTTTTGTTTAAGAGTATGCCTCGTTTTGCTCCTTCCAGTACACATAGAGATGCTTGTGCTGGATAAGAACTTGCAACGTGATTGGAAATTGTGGGCCGACTAAAGTAGAATTTGAGACAGTCTTGAACGCTTTCAGTTTTTTTGACCTGTTGAAAATTCTGCTCAGCTGCTCAAAGGAAAGAGAAGGAAGGTATTTCTCTGTGCAGAAAATTTCCCAAGTCCTAAGTACCTAGAGGGTGCAAAAGTTGAATTTGGGGGAAGAAAAAAAAAGGGAAGGACCTGGTCGTCATTTAATCTCACTTCTTTTAGGGAATGCATTACTAGGAGCAGCATTTGCAGATGAAATTCGTGAATACACTTTTAAAAACATTGGCAAAGGGAAAGAGTTTGCTCATGTGCCTATAGATGGAGGCTTACATCAATGTGTAGCATTGTTGCCGGTAGTTTCAATCTACTTGTGATCAGAGTCTCTAGAAGGGAAACCAAATTTTGATTTTGAACAAGAATTCTCCTCAAAATCTGGAAGTGAATGGGACTTAGTGGTGCACAAGGTATATGCTTCTGTTACTGCTATTATTTCATTAGTACGGGTGACAGGATCAGTCATGTCAGTGAACACTGAATTGTGCACAATTTTGACAGCTACCAACATCTTATGTGCAAGTGCTTCTTGGTCCTTTAGGACTCCAATTTCACTGATAGAGAAAAATCGTCAGGTCAGAAATTGAAGGATGTGAGAAACTCAACTTGAAAAGGCGAAGGTACAAGCAAATGAACATGGGGAAATCTTCAAGTAGGACACTCTGCTTTACATTTGAAATTGTTGTAACTGTGCTCTCCACCACCTGCTTGACATTTTCTTCGAAATTGGGATCTCCTTGAATAGCTTCAGACCCTCTCCACAAAGTTTTCCAGAATGATGATCCCTTGAGGCGTTCAGTGTTGGCATATTCAGTGTTGCAGTCATCAAATTTATTGAAAATTGTAAACAGCACTTGGGCAAACTTTTCTCTTTGTGTTGACCAAGTGGGGTCAGATGTCTTCTCCGGGATGCGTGAAATGAAGTTGCATAACAAAGTGACATTCCTCTTTGTTGCACCAGCTGCTTCCTCTAGAGGGTTTGGTGGAGGAGTGGTTGGTACTGGAGTTGGCGGAGGGGTGGTTGGCGTTGTTGTTGGTGGTGGAGTGATTGATGGAGTGGCTGGTGGTGGTGCAGTTGGTGGTGGAGTGGCAGCTTGTTCAGTTGGTGCAACTGAGCCAGGCGTTTTGGGTTGTTGGCTTCCAGGGGCCCCTCCACCTCTTCCAACAGGTGTCACCTTGGCTTTCCCTGGCACAGAGGAGGGAGCCACATTTGTTTGCTTGGGCGCTTGATTACCAGTTGCCCTAGTTTGTTTAGCGTTTCCTTGAACCTGTTTACCTCGCGCCGTGGCCGCGGCCGTGGCAGTATAAGGCTGCGCCGTGGTCTTGGCGGAAGCCGACGGGCCCCCCTTTGACGATGTCGTCACAGGGACAGACCGCGACAGTGGGTTCGTCGGCAAGGGAATGTTAATCGCCACGGGCTTTGGCATCACCACTTGCGGCGGCGCGTTGATGACCACAGGCGGCGGCATGATCACAGTCGGCTTCGGCATCAGGGGCGCAGCAGCTGGTCCCGTGGGGTTTAGGACGGAGGGCGGCGGCATGAAAAACGAAGTTGGGCCGCCGGGCGGGGTGCCCTTCTCGACCACGGCAGAGGCGGAAATGCCGCGCTGCGGGGCCCGGGAAGGGGGCGAGGCGGGCGCCCGCGGGGGCGGCGGCCTCGGGAGCGGCGGGACGGCCGCCGTTGCGAGGCGGGGCGGCAGAGAGGGGAGAGGGGGCACAGGGGCGGTGGGCAGCGGCGGGGGGCCGCCGATGGGGATCCTGAGGTTGCTGCTGTTGGGTCTCAGAGGCGTCCCGTATGTTGGCTCCACCGTGGAGCCAATGAAGGTCTCGTAGACGGCCGAACCAAAGGAACGAAATATGTTCATGCCGCTACGTTTTTTTTTTTTTTTTTTTTTGGTTTTGTAACTTTGGAATCCCGACTTCTTTGGAGTGCCACAAGTAACCAAGTTACTTCAGCGGCCCCTGTGCCCCACTCTCAGGGAGTGTATGCATAGTGCCAGACTTCCCCGCAATTATCTGATTTGATCGCAACGAATGGACCGTTCACAGTACCTCGACGCACGATCACAGTTCGTGGCGTTTGGGCTGTGCTGCCACAGCGTGCGGTGCGGAGCCGCGAGCCCCGCCCGCGTGCTCTCCCCGGCGGTCGTGGCGGAGATCGGCCGCGAGTGGGTGGTGAGGGAGTCCGTGCGCCTCCTGTGGGCCGAGGCCTCCTGCTCGTCGCAAGTCGTGGCGGTGGGCGTGTCCCCCACCCTGGGCGTCGTGTCGCGCCCCTGGGTCGTCGTCTCCACCGGCGCCGTCTCTGCTTGGCTCGACAGGGACACCTTCTTGGCGATATCGGGCGACTTTTCGGGCTATGACGTCATGTCTTTGGCTGGTGCAACTGCGGCACGTGGGAGTGGGAGTGGGAGTGGGGATGGGCCTGTGAAACTGGGAGTGCTGGATTTTTCTTGCATTGAGGGGGGTGTGTGTGGGCAGGTTGTGGTTGGGGTCAGCAGGAAGTGGGTTGCTGCATTGAGTAAGTTACACCACACTGTGATGGTGTGGAGCATTGGCGCAGTCAGGGCTGCTGCGTGTTGCAGGGATGGTTGTGGCGATGGCGGTGGCAAGTTGAAACCCACGGTTTTGGCGTATGATTCGAGCTGGAACTGTTGCGAATCGATTGAATTTTGTGGCGACGACTGCTTGATGATGGCGCTGGAAAACAAGGAGGGTACTGGCACAGTGAGGTGGTCTGTGGTGCATGTCGGTGTTGAGAAATCAGTATCATCTGGGAGCCTTGTATGGACACAGACAGTCAGTTTCGAGCTCGGGGATTCTTTCACTCCCGATTTACAATTCTTCGGAACCAAGGGCTACATTCTTCTTTCGGAGCATGCAAAGATACTGGAGGAATGGTTCTACAGCATTGTTGATCCCACAGGGAACGTCACCGGCCTCCTTAACAAACCTCATTTTCTTGATGCCACGCACTTGTTTTACACAACAAAAAATGGCCCAGGCTCCAACATAGAGGCACGGTGTGTGCACAACAGCCAGCCAACAACTCCACTGAAGCGCGTGCGAATGCACGATTACAGTTATTCCGATTCATCAGTTTTTGGAGCAGGTGGATTCCTGAGTTATACATACAGACATGGCAGACAAGGCAATTGGTGGGTCATTGTCGATGCACTGACAGGGACTGAGATTCAAAGAACACAACTCCGGCCAAACCAGTGGTTTGCTGTTTGTTTTGCAGTTCCCTGGTCATAAAACCGCACTTGACGACACCAAAACATCACGTTCGGCACTGTACAACAAAGAAACACGGGAAACTTATGATAAAGAACCTTTCCATTCAGCCAAAGAAGAGAAGAGTGCCGAATTCCTTGTTTTTTTTTTTTTACATCCCGCGAACTTGGTTGACAATTTTTTGGGCTTTCTGGAGAGCATCTAGCATGGCTTTGCAGGCTTTCCTCTTTTCAACGATTCCGTGTTGCTCTTCAAGCAGCTCAGAGAATTTCTCGGCATGGTACAGTCTGTTGACGAGCTCGTTGTGCATGTTTTCTTTGGCGGTATTCACAAGGAAGTGCATGATGGCCTTGGGAACGGTGTCGTTGATGTTCTTTCGTACGGTATTGAAGTACGATTCAAGAAGTGTCTCTGTTGTCTGTTAGTTGTGAACCAGAAAAAAAAGGAGGCAAACTGATGAGTTCGGTATCGTTGTTTTCTTTCTCGGTGGCAGAAGTTGTGATTTTGATTGTTGATGGGACCTGTGAGAAATACAGTTAAAAAGGGGGGGCAGAGTGTGGGGGCAACCATTCGCAGTCCCTCAACTTCATCTGAATCGCGTCTGGCGATCTGCTATGGATAAGTGTTTGAGCTACCCACAAAGTAGGAATTTACCTTGACTGGTGGGGAAATTGTACGTTGGGTGTTGGCGTTTCCTTTGGTGGAAGTTGGAGGTGTTGTCGAGTTTATTGCGCTTGCTTGTGGTGGTTGCTGTTGTGGAAGCGAAAACGTCTTGCTTCCAATGAAATCGGAGTGGCTTGTGTCTTTTCAGTTGGTGAGGAAAAGGAGAGTATTCGGGGAGACAACTTATATAAGCCAGATGCAGTGCAATCATGTTTAGAATCATTTGGCGTGCTGGATTTCTCATACCACGCAGTAGATCCGTCACAGCTTCAATTAGATTCTCGCGTAGTATTTGAAACCGTTGTAATTCCTGCACAGGGTAGAGGTTCAAAGTTAAATTCCATTTCCAAAAAGGGACAAGATACCGGTATACGAGATTCCACGCTCGACACAAGCTTCAAAAGCTCCTCATACACCAAATCCAGACATCTTATAGATGGATCTTCAAGTCTCGAAATTTGCGCTCTCACTAGTTGCTCGAAGCATGACTCGGGAACAAAGATGCCAATATGAGGCCCAGTGGCATTGCGAAGGGCAGTACGAATTTCTATGCAGGTTGGAATTAAGGGATGCAAAAGATTTTCATGTGCCTACCATCAACAGTGAGACCTTGCAAGGGATCAATTTCCCGGAGAACCGGTGTGTACATGTCCGTAAATATATAGTTGATTCTGGCACCCCCTGATCTGTTTTTTTATTGGATTGTTTGAGTAATCATTTCAATAATCACACAAACTACATTTCAGTTTTGTTCATTACGGCAGGGGATTTTCCATCGATTGTATTCTTGAAGTCATCAGAAAATGCTGTAATTATTCTCAATAACAAAGCTCCCTGTAACAACTATTCAGTTCAGATAGCTGATTGTAGAACAACAACCTGGCTACTTTTTGAATCTAACAAGCCAACATCACCATATGTAGAAAGCTCGGCATCGGTTTCTGCAATCTTTTGGGCAATTTTTGTCTTCAAAGATGGCAACACGTCTTTGATGTGGTTTAGCAGGATCTAACAATAGGTGAGATTACTTATTAATGGCTGTTTTAAAAAAAAAAAAAAAACAATGAAATTCTGTACCTCATTCAGTCTCTGTGCCAAAAATGGTGTGCCACACCGTGAAGCGATAGCGGAATAATTTGGATGATTTTCAAAAAAGAGAGCTTCAGTTTTCAGTGCTTCGCTTATAGGCTTATCTCTCATGATATCTTCTTGACTCCTATTGACGACACCAACATATCCCAGTGCCAGAGGTATTGCCCGGTTATATAGAACATCTATTGCAGATGTACCTCTGTCCATAATGTCCAATTTGGTAAGCTGGAGATAAATAATGAATAAGTGATAGGAAAAAAATTGTTTTGACACATACAACGCCAAGAGTTCTTTTTCCTAGAAGAAAACAAAAGTGTAAGTGACTGAAAAATGTTGAAAGAAGTTTATACCCTCAGGGTCCACTTCACTGGCCAGCTGAAGGGCGTCAGAGTTAGATAAATCAGTATTAGCAGCAGTGAGTGCCAGGATTATTGAATTGGGTTTTGCTATGTAACCCTTTATCATTTTTCGAATAATGTCTTCGATATTGCTTGGTTGGTCGCCTACTGGTACCTGTAATTGCTTTAGGATGCCCTGTGTGGCCAACAAGAACTGCACTTACTCTTGTCATGCCAGGCAAGTCAACCAAGGTGAGGTTTAATACATGTGGGGAACTGATCTTCAAGCTATTGGCCATAAGTTTTTTCTTTTTTAAAAAAAGGGAACGCACTTGATTGGTGTATTGTTGACACCCTTGTTGCTGCCTTAACAGCTATGAGTGCATGTGAAATTGAACATAAGAACACACCTGCAGCTCTATCAGTTTCCCTTTTAATTTCTTCCCTAATTTCCGAAAAGTCCGCAAATCTTACATCTTGAGGTGAAAATTAATGCTTGAATCCAGTTGGGATCAACACACTTGGTTTGTGCAAAAACTCGCCCCACTCTTTGGAATCCAATTTATCTTTGTTTTACTTGTTAGTGCTTTTTTTCAAGGATGAAACTAAATGGTACTTGTAGATAGTTGCAGAATAAGAGGCCTTCTTGTCACTATTCCTGAACCACGGGGTAAGAAATCACGTCCTACAATGTGTTCCAAAACAGAACTCTTCCCGCTGAACCATACAGTTACGGAGAAGAAAAATACAAAAAGAAAAAAAAGGAAAGGAAAACGTAGGCACCTGGATTGACTTCCCACGACAACAATTTGTGGCAAGTCGATTGGTTCGGCACCAGCCAACGTGAACACATCCTGCAGTTTGTTTATGACTGGCAACAGCTGCTCCATCAGATCTATCTACCGTGTTGTATACACTACCACCTCCGATGTATTTGTTTTTGTTTTTTTCTCTTTCCCCTCAGTTTTTTTTGATGCTTGATTTTTTTTTTGGGGTGCCCTGACGAGCCCACGAACACCCCAAGCACTGTCACCGTTCCCATAATTGAGCATACGACAACAAACTGTGTACCATGGCCACTACCACTGGCACGCAGGGAAGGGCGGTTCTGTGCAACCGTGGAGCGTTGATGTGTTGTGTTGTGAGGGACCGAGACACTGCGCGGCTATTATGGGAGCAGTGGCCGCAGTTTGGCAAAGGCACGATGTCGAGATCTCGACCTGATTTTTTGTTGGGCGGCGCAGTAAACGTGGTATCTGTACCAAAAGTTGTTTTTTTTTTTTTTCGTTCCTGTTTAGTTTGCATTCTAATACTAACTATTCTGAGGAAGGAGAAGGTAATGATGAAGAGCTTCAATTGGCACCCTGTGAAGTTATATATCTTTGTGATGTGTTGAAATGTCTAGAAGTGCATGTTGACGATGCTCTAAACTCTCCCACGTATGAATCCTGACATTGATAACATTAGCTTTCTATTTCTAACATGTGGCCCAGTGTACCTCTCAACCAACTTTGGAAGCTATTCTGTGAAACAGACCAAAGGTTTCCCCAGATATATGCTGTGTACAGAAATTTACGGTTGTGTGGCTGGGTTCCCAAGCATGTAACACCCCTCTTTCACCAATTAACTGGCCTAACACCAACAAGGTCGGGACTGAAATATGGTGTTGAGTTCCTCCTGTACAAAGAGGGCCAAGACCATTCACATGCAACATATGGAGTTCGAGTTGTTTTCTGCTCCAATGCCTCAATGCCCCCATTGATGTGGCGTAACATTATGGCTTCAACACGAAACATGGTTACTGTTGCAAAGCAATTGATGGTATGCTTTGTGGAACCTCTTCCGGTTTGTCAGGACCAGTCTATTGAAAGCCTAATTTCAATGCCTCCTTTTGCTGTGAAGGTTGTCTCCTAGCCCTTTTTCCCCTTTTAATGTGCCCACAGAAACTTATTTTTGAGAGGTGGGTTCCAACTCAAAACAGGGATCAAAATTTGTAGAATAGATAGAAAGAAAAAATGTTCTTTTTTTTTCCCGTGGATAAAGCGTTGTTGTTCCGTCAGTACGAAGGAAGCCCACACCAGGAAGGGTCAAAGTCTTCCATGGAACGAAGTACAACATCGGCCGCTGCTTTGAATGCCTCCACAATCTCTTGTTTGGCATCAGGTGCAGGGATCGCGACAACAACGCACCCGGCAGCCCTGGCCGACTGCACGCCAGACATCGCGTCCTCAAACACCACGCACTCCTCGGGCGGCACCCCGACCTGCTCGGCGGCCGAGAGGTACATGTCGGGCGCCGGCTTCCCCCGCTTCACGCACTCGGGCGTCACCACGACGGAGAAGCGGGACATCAGCAGCGGGTGCCTCTCCTTCTTCGCGGCCACGAGGACCTTGCTGCTGCCGGTGCACACGGCCATGGGCACGCGGTGGGCGTGCAGGTGGGCGGTCAATCTGTCGACGCCGGGGAGCTCCTCCGCGCTCATGGAGCATAGATTGGCCTCCCATTGCTCGGCGAGTTCTTCCGCACCGAGTTTGCCGTGCAGAGAAAGTTCGTCGATCACGAGATGAGACCACACGTCCTTGGGCTTGCCCAGCAATTTCGCCTGTGGGAGCAGAAGTGGCAGAAAAATTCAGCAGGTGGTGAGAAAAAAAAGAGAGGCTCCGGGCAACATAACACGGCAGGCACACGTCACATGTCAAGTAAGTTTACTTTTAAGGCGGGGTCGCACGTGTGGCCAAAAGGCTCTATGACTCTGTTGATTGCCAGGGTCGACAGAGGTTCGGTGTCCAACAGGGTCCCGTCCATGTCGAACAATGCGGCCCGCGCCCGTCTAAGCCGCATCTTCGATGATGGTTCCTTTTAGTTGGGTGCTTTTGCTGTTTACCGGAACCATCACAGGGGAAGCTGAAAAGCAAAGACTGGGGGAAGGTTCAGCTAGGACTAAATCTCTTAGCTGCCATCTAAAACACCAGCTCAAGAGATTAGATCCATTGATTAATCCATTGGTTCAGCTGGGACTACATCTCTTAGTTGCCTTCCAAACCAGCTTGCTGCTAGCTAACCAAAAACCCAGCTAGGTTTAGCTCGCTTGATGCACTTTTTTGACCACCAAATTGAATTCAAAAAAAGTGGCAACAACAAGTAAAGAATATACCCTCAAGTGAATCATTCAACTTGTTGGGTCATATTTGTACAAACAAGAATACACAGACTCGGAGACTGGGCCAGGCAAGCCACGCCTCACAAACGTCATCATCTTGCTCTCCACGTTGAGGGGATCAGATATGAGCTAATAATACACATTAGTACACTGCGATGTGGCGTGGATGTTGGGTACCTGGATATGGACGTCCAATGGATGTGAAGAGTCAGTTTTGCTACCATGCCAGTCTCTGAACAATGTGCCAATGGAAACACTGACAACAAGAGGGTGGTGAACAACATCCCTGAGCCTGTTAATGAGAGCCTGCTCGATTTCTGTTTTGGGGGTAGTTATAACAACCCGGCGGAAATTGGAGACTGACCCTGTAACCTTGTCGTGCCTGTGGGTCCAGCGTCCCTCACAGCAATTGCCAAGTCTATTTAGTTTAGTTTTTGTTAGTGGGTTGTGCACACAGTGACGGACTGTTACTGTTGTTGTTTTTACGTTGACGGCACTAACTTCGATGCATCCCGCACACTTTGTGGTCGAGACTCGCGTCCGACATTAGAGCGGTGTAACGTGTACCATCACACAACATTCCCAAATAGGATCTTGGTGTGAAAGACAGCATGGACCGGCAACGCACTCTACAACACGCTTTACAACTAGAGTGTGAGAGGGTTGTGTGTGCCTGAGTAATTAAACCATGAAAATGCGCAACAGAGCCGTTTTGAATTCTACTGAGGAAGCTGAAGATCCCATGCACGTGGGCATTCGTTCTCAATTTTCAGAAAAACAACAGAATTTGTCCAGTGTCCTTTTTTTCCAGCTTTTGTCCACCGTGGAAAAGGTGATTTGACATCACAATGTCCGGGAAATAGTGCCACGCGAAATGGAAGTTCTATCGGCCAGGAATGCTGACGAGATCTTGGCACGTGCGGTGGCGAAGCTTTACGTAGCAGACAACATGGGCGGTACGTGTGTTATTATCTTTCTTATTTACGGAATGGTCGGGGTGATGTGCGGCATCTCTCTGACAGAAAATAAAAGAGTGGAAGTACACTGGGAAACTAGGAACTCTGGTGGCGTGTCGGGCGCGTGCTGGTCATTCAGTCATGTAGACCCTCCGTTTCCTATTACCTATTATTTATTAATTGTTTCCGTAACTCACGAGATCAATACATACAAAAAAAGCAACTTTGCTGAAATCAATACTGTGGACCAAGCTATTGTTTTTTCACAAGAAGTGCACCTCGGTATTTGCTATATGGTTTGTTTCCCAAAGAGTGTTTAGCTGTCCTCCTAATACCGAGGCCACAGAAGTTGGCTCCGTATCTGCATTGCTTTCAATCAGACACTCAGGTCATTGGATTATCTTTTGCAGATATCAGAGAGGCAGATCTGCTGTTTGACTGCATATCATTACTTGTGAAAGAGTCCGAAAATACTGGCCCCAGTAATGGCAACCACAGCGTAAAGATACGTAGTACGAGTCTTGTTGGAGAGAAATCCTGTTCTGTATGTATCTGTACAAAATGGTCAGCTACTTAGCATGTTTCAAAGGACAGTACACAGCATCGCAATGTTCGCAGTATTGAATCACTGGAAGAGGGACATACTCGATTAACAACGCCTCTATTCATTTTTCACTCATCAGAACTCGCTTCAGCAGCTCAAGCAGTAGTAAAAGCAAAGGCAACATCGGCTCCAAAATTTCAGGGAGTTGGAAAGCAACTTCCCGAGGGGCATCTCGCAGTAGGGTCAACAGTCAAAGATGCCACCCAACAGCAATCACAACAAGTGTCTTCAAATAGAAAAGCAAGGAGAAAACTCTTCCGGTTATCAAAGTTCAAACAAGAAAAGCAACTGGAACCGTTGGTCATTTCTTACCCTAATTCATTTGAGCATACAAGCCACATTGGTAAGAACTCGCTTAAGTAAATTGTCTAAAAAAAAAAAGGGTATGACACTGAATCAGGATATAGTTTTATGTCGGAATTCCCCCAAGGTATAAATACTATTCATTAGTAGTACTGATGGGGAAAAAAAAGATCTGAGAAGTATCTTCCAAACTACAAACCTACAAAAGTGGGATACTCTCTCCACTACTCCTCAAGTGAATAGTGCCCACCCAGAAAACCGAGTCTTTGGTCAAGAACTTGGTGAGAAACCAATGGTCATCTCAACACCAGGGCTTATATCTACTCCGTCATGTGTGTTGTACAAACCGAGCCCACCACCCACCCAACAATTAACACCTAAACTCCATGAATCTCCTTTCCCAGAGACCCCACATCAGTCCCCTCCTTCACATCTTCCGCCCCCTGACTTCGCCCCTCCAATACCTCCGGTTTCCACATCCATCCCCCCAACTCTTTCGCCACCACCACCTCCTCCGCCTCCGCTCCCACCAAAGAGGAGTGAAGCCCACAGTATCAGGTCGGTGTCACGCACTCAACTTCTAAAGGAGGTTCGAGCTTCTCGGATTTACGTGTTACCAACCCTGCACAGATAGAGAGAGGTACAACACTGAAGAAGATTCGAACAGCGCCTAGTATCCCTTCTGTCATGGGACCATCCCTTGCTCAGTCTCTTTCCTTCGCCCTTGCAACTCGGCGAACAGGTAACACCTCTAACACGAACAACACGTGACGTCACACAGGGATGGGGTTGGACGATTCAGACTCTGACGAGCTGTGGCTCGACTAACATAATCTTTCGTCGCAGAGCAAAAAAAATTGATGAACAAAAACTTTTCTCCTACTGTACAGATGGGTCAATAAAATAAGCAACAGGCCTCTTTCAGAAGCACCTGTCGTGGACGATTGCCGGGCCACACTCATCGTACTCTGCCCCGTTGATCCACTTTTTTTGGAACGAGCCTAGTGAGCCAAGGATAGATCCTCCAAGCCACGCAGAGTACTTGCGCTCAGGCGGTGCTATGATTTTGATCTTTGCGTTAGCGGGTGCTAGGGCTGTCATCTCTTTATGCATCCTCTCGGAAAGCCCTGGAAACATGGATGTGCCTCCTGAAAGGACGATGTTCCTGTAGAAATCCTGGCGGATTTCAGCGTCGCACCTCATGATGGAGTTGTTGAGTGTCTCGTGGATACCAGCAGCCCCCATATCAAGAAATTATGGCTGGAACAGGGCCTCTGGGCACCGGAACCTCTCGTTGCCAACAGAGATGTGCTCACCATCCGGAAGCTCGTAGCTAATCTCGTAACTAGAGGCGGCTTTGTTCATCTCAGCGGTGAAGTCGAGCGCGACGTAGGCAAGCTTCTCCTTGATACAATTCACCACCTCACGCTCTGCTCTGGTTGAGAACGAGTGCCCACGGGCATTGAAGCTCCTCACCAGGTATTCCGTGAGATTGCCACCGGCAAAATCCAGCTTGTTGCTGCTTTGGAGAGTGTAGCCCTCGAATACTAGCACAGTCTGTGTGGCACTATCACCAGTGTCCACGGCTGCTCCTGTTGTCCTCGCTGAGCAGAAGAGGGATAAGAGGCCTGGGACTGCGACATAAATGCCGGGGCAGTGGAATGTGTCGAACAATATCTGGGTCATTTTCTCGCGGTTGGCCTTGGGGTTGAGCAGCGGCTCGGTGATGAGAACAGGGTAATCTTCGGAGGGCACTTGAAGCTCGTTTTGAAAAGTATGGTCCAACAGAGTCTCCATGGCAACCCAGTTGGTGACGATGCCGCGCTCGATGGGGTGGATTGTCGTCAACGAGATGTGCTTATTGGAGAAGGCTGAATCTCCAACGTAAGACTTGTTTCCTCTCGCCATTCCTGTGGGCTGGCCAACGATTGCCTTGATCCAGAGGTTTCGTAAGATGTGTGAGGCACGAAACAATAAAAAGAAAGGAAGAAACGCACTGGGAACACAGCACGGGGGGCATCCTCACCAGCAAAGCCAGCCTTGCACATTGTTGAGCCATTGTCAATAACTACTGCTCGCACTTCTTCTCCTGACATGACAATAAATATTGATTATAATGATATTTGTGGGGAACTGGACAAACAGCTTGAAGCTCGAAAGCCGTTGGCCAACGTGCCCAACTTGTTTCGAACGATTTCCTCTCCTTTGTTCCATCAACAACATCAACGTTAGAGAACACAGCGTTTGAACTTCCATGAGGAAGAACAGAGGAGGGGGCACCGCAACACGGGCGCCCCCGAGCCGAGAACCACCCCCCTCTAATGCAACGACCCCTGCCACGTCAATGGGCCTCAAGATTGCACTGGACCTGCTCAAGCTCAAGGACTCGGACGTGGCCAACGCCTACGTCGTGGGCTCGCGCATGTGGGGCACGTCCAGGCGGGACAGCGACTGGGACCTGGTCGTAGTGGTGAGGGACGAGTCCAAGCCCGCGCCGCCGGCCCACAGGGACCTGCACTGCAGGGACGTGGACGCCTCCGTCCTGTCCGCCTCCGAGTACTCTGCGAGGCTCAGGGCTGGTCACTTCCTCGAAGTACGTACGTTGGCTGGTGCGTGAAATGGTGTTGCTGTGCTTGTGTTTGGGCGGGGGAATGCGTTTGGTCATTGGTGCTACTGAATTGCATGTCACTAGTTTACGGTGTTATTTTTTTGTTTCAGATAACGTTGTGATATTAGATACTGACTGCGAGGTGCATACCACCCGAATGCATCTGGAGGGAGACAATAAACCCAAGGTTGCACCTTCCGCACGACCCGCGCGCTATCGCACACAGCGTCATAGAGGAGAGCGACCGCGACTGGAAGTTCGCCCAAAAGATGCTGAGCGAGAAGGGAGAGATGCAGCGGTGCAGCCGCGTAGTCGCCAGCTGCATACGAGAGCTTATGATTGCAGTGGCACTGACACGCGGACCCGGCGGCGGCGGCGGAGGAGCTGCTGTGGCAGTGGCTGTGGCGCCTGAGGAATGGCAGAATGCCGCGGGAAGGGCAAAGGCAATCAGGGACGAGGCATGTGCATATTCTCACATGGGGTGGGAGGAGTACGAAATGATGCACAGAGAAGAGTTTGACACGCTGAGGGCACAGTTGCACGAGCGTATGACCCCTCTCCCTTTTCAGCTACAACTATTTGGCCATTGGGTGTTCTATCTCAGCTTATCTGCTCCTCCCTCTTTTTCCAAACAGAGCAGTCCTATGACAAGTCCTTGTTCGTTTCCGTGTTGGAACAAAGAGATAATCAACGCGTACCAACGCCAACAGTGTGCCACACCAACGGAATTTTCCAACAACGGCTGGATCTGTTGTTCCCTTTAGAAATTCTATCGGCATTTTTTTTTTTTTTGCTTCCGATACATCACCAACCAATCAAACCAAAAAACCAAAAATAAAGGAACAAGGAAGTGCTACGATGAACGACGACTTCGAGGTGACGTTGGACGACATCTCCACTTGCACTCCAACGTCGTCGTGGGGGATGCACGGCGCGCCGTCGTCGTCCTCGCGGCCGCCCCCGCCTTCGCCCGCCACGGCCTCCTCCTCCAGCTCCTCGGGCGCCGCCCCGCCCGCGACCCAGAAGAAGCTAGCGGACTGCGTCTTTTTCGCGCAGGGCTCGTGCTCCCGCGGCTCGGCGTGCACGTTCCGGCACAACCCGCAGGGCCCCGTCTACGTCGTCTGCAAGTACTGGCTCCGCGGGCTGTGCCGCAACCTGTACTGCACCTACGCCCACCCGCCGCTCCCGCCTCCCCCGCCGTGTGGCCCGCTGATGGCCGCCCCGCCGCCGCCGTCGATGATGGGGAGCCCCGGGGGTGGCGCCGCCCCGCCGCCGCCGTCGGCTGGCCTCCCCGTTCCCCCTCCACCTGGCGCGTCTTTTGGTTGTGGCGGGGCGCAGAGGACTTCGAGCGCGACCGCGACCACGCTGCCGCTGCAATCGGGATCGTCTACTCCCCTTGTGGTTGCAAAGAACCCTCACTCTTCACTGAACAACAAAATCCCGGCTTGTGTATTCTACAATTCGTTTGGCTGCAAGAAGGGAATCAATTGCCCATTCTCGCATGATTTTGAGCCTGGTACCCTGCGCCAGAATTCTCAAGTTAGTTCCTCCATTCTCATATCGTGATTATTAAACCCTACAAAGGAGCCTATGTCAATACTAGATGAGCATAGTGGTGACAATTTGGCAAGAAAAAACGAGGAAGTCAAAGCGAAAACAAAGGAGAAAGAAGAAGAAGTATTTCCCCACCTTCAGGTGAGGGTACTTGCAGACGAGCTTTCAAGAGAGGCAAGCTCTTCTTCCATTACTTTTTCCCTCTCACTTCACCTAGGAGGTGATAAAAGGACTTGGCTTATCTGATCCCCCCCTTGTCACGCCACTGCCTCTTCCCATTAAAAATAATACCATCACAAACAACACTACTCAGCCAGATATCACTGACACATCATCCTTTTCCATCCCCAGCCCTGACACAACGGTTAGTGCTTGCAGTTCAACCAAGGTCCCTTCATCATCAAATAGGAAGATAGACCTTTCAGGTACAATCACGTCTTCCCTGTTTACAATGATAACATTTGTCCTACAGGTTTGACAAGGAAACGCTCCGACGTAAACAATACCACCAGCACACACTTTGACAATACCTACATTCCTAAGCGGCAACGCATCACTGGTCTAAACCCTACTTTAAAACCTCTACCAACATCCACAACTGACACAGCCTCATCCACGTCCTCCTCGTCTGCATCTCCCTCTCCACCTCCATCCCCACCTCCATCAACCCAAGCCCGCTTGTACTCTGCCCTGGAAAACAGCTGCACTCCTCACACAAAACCAAGGCACATTGTATCCACAAACAACACCATGCCCCCAAGCTTGAAACCGTCCAAAGCCAGTGGCAGTGGCAGGGTTAGACACCCAAGTTCACTTGTTGCAAAAGCTGTACAAGACATTATCAAGCAGCAGGAGTACACAAAGCAAGATGCCAGAGGTGGAGGAAGAGATGAATCCACATCAGAAAGATGGCGTGAGCGTGAGGAAAGGCATGTCTATGAGGCAGGCACTTTCGGAGTCAAAAGCCTAAAGGAACTAGCACCTGTGTGTTGACGTTACTCCATTAAACGTTTTTCTAACTCCAAACCCAGGCGAAATTGACAAAGACACCATCATCACATTAATGCCTTATTATCACCCCACTTGTTTGTCACAGTTCTTTCTTTTTTTTTTTTTTTCCCACCCTGTCCACACCATAATGAACAACAACACCAACAAGAAACGTGGTTCCTTTCAATGTTATTTCATCCCTTGGTTGTTTTCCTCATACAGCTCACAAAATTTTTTAAATACACAACAAAGAAAGGGTGAAGGAATCAGTGGTTCTCTGGTGAAGAAGGGTGTTCCAGACGAACCATTCCTGACCTGGCTCTGCTCCTGCCAGTTGGTGTAGTTCCTAATTCTGCAGTGGGTGAGGCACCCAGTTCTGTATTTGAACTGTGTGCTGAAGAAGATGGAATCGGTGTTGGGCTAGAAGCTGGAGGCTGTTGAATAGAAACAAGGGTGAGGGGGGGCTGTGGAGTTATAGATGGTTGCTTTAGCTTTGCGTTGTTGATGGCTTCAACCCAGGCTGTGGCGTCGGTATCAGAAAACGGGCTCATCAGCATGTAGTTGCGTTGTGGAGTTTCTACTACGAAAAGGTTGTGATTCTTCTGAAGCGGCATATCGGGAAGCCGGTAGGAGGCTAAAACGGCGCCGAGAGGTACAATTCCTTTTGGCTGGAAGTCCTCTTTGGTTTCATAGTAATACAATCCATCAAGTTTAAGTACGAACCACCGCATTTTCCTATTCGAAAGTTGAGGGGGAAAGAAAAAAAAAAAAGGTGCACCAGTTTTTGCGAACTGGAAATGTACCACCCTCCTTGGTGAGAAAACCAGATTTCAGAATAAATTCTGGTGTCTACAAGTATTTGGGTTAAATGTGACCTAGGAGCGGCTACACACCACATAACAAAAACAAAAAACACCTTTTGGAGTAGGCGCTCTTGCAGAAGCCGTTTCTCTTCCTCGATTGACTGTTTTGCCTAGGGATATTGATTGTATCATAAGTGAAAAGTGGTGCATAAAGTAGGGATGTTGTTACCGCTTCTATGTCCCTTTTTAGCTTTTCCACTTCTTCCTGCTTTTGTTGGAGTTTTGTTGCCTGGTTTTTCCCGGTGGATGTTATTAAAAACCCAGAATGAAAATAAGCAACCTGCATCACTTCAGGTGTGAGTAAATCCGGAGGCTTTGTGCTAGCTTCTGTTCTTCTTAGTAGCAGTGGAGAAGGTTTCAGCAACAAAGGTAAAGAAGAACTCGGCGGCAAAGACGCCGTCCCAGTGCCCGTACCGCTACTATTTATAGTAGTCGTTGTTGTGGTGGTGGGTCACGTTGTGCCTCAGGGTCCGCGGCGAGGGGGACGACGACAGAGCAGGAGACTGAGAGGGCGCAGGAAGCGGCGTCGGTTCGCCGCCATCACGCTCATCACGGTTGATCATCCCAACTGTTTTTCGTTGCTTTGGTTTCCTTCGCGAAAACTCTATCGAGTCGTAAGTGACCATGAGCGACACCAGCAGCGAAGACAGCCCCGCCGCGAGCCCCTCCGTCCCGGACCCAAGCGGTGGCCCACAGTCCTCGCCCAGCGCCGGGCCCCCGCTGCCTCCGCGGCAGTCGCAGGCGTCTCCGGGTTCTCCCACCACCACCACC
>JAHLWZ010000524.1:714-37670 GCA_020536535.1 Pelomyxa schiedti | reverse complement strand
AAGGTGTCTGTGTGATAACTTATTGTGTTACTTTCTCATCAAACAAAAAAAGCGGCAAAGGAGAGTTGAAGAGAACATCAAAGGAACATTCAACAGATTGATGAAGGCACTTCAGAAAAAGAAGAACATGCTGCTTGCTTACACTTCAAAATTCTTTGAAACAAGGAAGAGAGCCCTCGAGTTGCAAATAAAATGCACACATTCCATTGTCTCTCACTTGAATGATTCTCAGAACAACTTGAAGAATGCCGCTGCATTTTGTCAAGAGAATAGTGGTATGCAAACATCTCTTGTCGTCATCACTCGCAGTCCAGTCCTCATGAAGCACAGCAAAGCTAGGGAAACGTTGGTGGTTGCTCTCTTACTTCCCTTCATTCCACTTATTAAAAACCTATTCAGGAACCACTTTGCAACACTTTGTCATTGCTGGGTGAAGGCAGATTTCATATCAACAAAGAAGATGTCACTCCAACTCTCAAATGCATTGGAAACCTGTACATTTCTAGTGTGTATCTAACATACCCAACCTTTTCCAATTGGTAGTGCAGGGGTGGGAGAAGAACAATTTGCACTGCAGACAATGAGGCTCTTTGTCGAAGGAGACTTCAGACACGCCTTTGAGAACTGCCTTGAAATGTTCCCTTGTTCCTTGCATGGGCCCCTTTGTGAAATACATGAAGACAACAACAAACCTGATCATGTGGTAAATCTGGATTCTTGTAGATCCAAAAGGAAGACACACAACCAATCTGAAACTGTTGCTCTGCTGCTTCTGTACTTCATGCTCGCATTTAAACCCTCCCTTTTCATCAGCCTTGGCCCATTCACCAAGATGGCAGACTTTGAGATCGAACGCAGTCTCCCAAAGTGTGCCCCAGAATCACTTGTTTTTCTCCAAACCATCATCGAACTGGCTTTGTCATTGGTGCCACAACCACCACCAACACCGGCCACCAAAGCACCTACCAACAAATTCTGGTCTCTGTTTTGGGCACCATCAGCACCAGAACAACCTCTTCTGGGAGACCACACACCAACAACTGTGCAAGACTGGAAGTGTGGTGTTGCCGCCTTGGCGCATGTAATGCGTGGATACATGTACCACAATGGTGATGATGTGAGACGCAAGGAACAATACAATGCAATATCATTGGCAGTAACAGCAACCACCAGTTCGTGCCTCAGTGTGCCACGCGCATTGGCTGAGTACTTCATTGGATGCCTGCTTCTTTCTTCTAGTTCTATTGAGCACTTGGAGGTGTCAGCCCGCCTTGGCAACCTGTGGGCGCAATCGCGTCTCGGCAGCTGGTACATGAATGGGGCTAGTTTTGTTGGTTGCAAGCGGAACCTGAGGGAGGCAGTGAAGTGGCTTGCCATGGCATCAAAGGGTGGTGATGCAAAGGGACAGTACCGCATGGCCAAACTGTATGAGACTGGGTGTGCAGAGGCTGGGGTGAGCAAAGACCTGGCAGAAGCCGTAAGGCTGTATGCGCTGGCTGCCGAACAAGGGTCGACTAAAAGATATTGGTTGTGGTGGTTGTTACAAAAAAAATCTGATGAAAACAGGTACTAAAAATAAAAAAGGATTGGCGCTTCATTTCAACCGCTCCTTCTGAGTGATGACAGTGTTTCCCCCAGTCCACCCAATACAGAACCACAGGTCATTGTAAAACGAGGAAAAGGGGCACTCTTGTTTTTCGTCTTCAACTCTCCACCTTTGAAAACGATCTTGCCGTCTGTGCTCGGCTGTTGCCGTGGTGGTGGGGGGGATGATGCCGAGGTGCCAATGCACGACAACAATACGCGACGACGATGGTAGTAGTCATCGCGGAGGAGGCGGAGCTGATGATGGTGGGGGTTTGGCGATTGAGGAGTGTGAGAGCGATGGGCAGTGGGAGTGGGCCAGGGCGCTGGCCACAAAGTACCAGTCACTGCTGGGCGTGGACCTCCAGTACCAAGGCACGTTGACAACCACCCCCATACATCCAATGGCAACAACAACACCAACTATAATAATAACAGTAACATAACATCACAGTCACGCACCCATCTGGCCTCACTTGTTGTTGTTGTTTGTGGCGCCAGTGGATAATGTTGTTTGTTTTTTTTTTTGTTTTGACTTGTGGGGAGCTCAGGTTTCAGGGAAGAACTTGAGAACATGAGTCAGATGTATGGACGTGACAACAGGGGATGCTTCCTGTTGGTAAAAACCAATTCGTCTGAATACATAGGCTGTGTAGGTTATATATCTTGATTTACCACTACCACTGTGTCTTTATAATGTGTAATATCTATATACAGGCGGGAATAAGTTTATGCAAACATGTCTTATTTCCTGTCTTGGAGGTTAGGTTAAGATATGACTTATTAACGGATAAACAAAGGTTGCCGCCGTCTTGATGATATATCTGCAGAAATGAAGAGAATGTTCATTCTCCCTGAATACCAACGCACTGGAATTGGCAGAATTCTGGCAAAGGCAATAATTGCAGTATGCTATGTGTTTTTTGTGGAATGTTACTAAATACCAAAAACCTAGAAAGCCAAAGGGCTTGGATATCAGAAATTCTGGCTGGACACTTTGTCCCACATGACCCCAGCAATAAAATTATACAAGTCTCTTGGTTTCGTTGAGACTGGACCTTATCACTCAAAGTACACTGACAATACTGTGTTCTTTGAGTTAAACCTCCCTTTTTACAAAGTCATGGTGGGTTTTTAGTGATGCTTGTCGTGGTGGGTTTCTGTGAGGATGGTGGTGGGTTTTTGCGAATGTGTTGCTGTGGTCTTTCGTGAATGTCACTGTGGGTTTTTGTGAAAGTTGTGGTGGGTTGTGGGTCTACTCGACCCCTTTGTGGATCTACTCGGATTTCGTTCGACCTGTTTGTGGGTCTACTCGACCCCTTTGTGGATCTACTCGGATTTCATTCGACCCCTTTGTGAGGGTCGTGGCGGGTAACTGTGGGTCACCAGCAAAACAATCACCAAAAAGGTTCGCCAAAAAGTTAGGATGAGCTCTACTGCTTTTGAACCTGCACCCTCTCAGCAACTAAGGCATAGAGGCAGTGCTATGGACAGCTGAGCCAAGCACCCTAGCTTAAACTAAGTAAAGGTGCGGCAGGTTGTTATACATACTATTGTGGCCTTTGGGAAAGGGTGTCTTTGTTTTGTTAACATCCTCATGCTGAATGTTGTGCCCTGAACTCTTAACCACTACATCAGCAAGTACATACCTCCCAAAAACAAAAAAACCTGATGGGGGATTGTGTGCACTTTGGACTTCCTGATACCTCTGCCACTACCATTCCATTGTTCTGGGGAAGAGAGTAAAAAGGGTGCATCTGTTTTTTTCGATTTTTACAGCCAAAAATGGTCAAGTGTCATTGGGTACATTGTTCAAATGCCAAATTAGGTCTTATATCTCTCAATGCAATGTTTCTTGCAACCATTTTGTGGGGGATCAATGCCCAAATGTCAAACCAATGCGTTTTCTTAACCCTTTTTTTTTCCAAATCAGAATTATGGGACATGGGATTTATTGTGTTTGTTGTGGCCTTGTGTGGCAATTGAGTGCTGTGATGCATAAAACTCGTTCAGAATTGGAGCGCAGCCCCACATTCAGAAAAAAGAAAACGGCCCCAGGCCCCCCAGCCTTCCAAATGGCAGAAAGCAACAATGTCATAAAGCACATGTTACTTGTCAAGAAGTGTTGTGATAAGGTGCCATTTATGTGTTTTTCTTTTCTAGAGAAAGGGACTGCAGGGGTTGCTGTGGTTGAGTGATTTCTGTTGATTTTGGACTGACACTGTTTGGGTTTGGTTCTGTGGCTTGATTTAAGGTGTGCAGAATTGTGGCAATTTCAGAGTGAGTGAGAGTTGGCAACTTTTGCTTGGACTGTAACTCTGGTTGGATTATCTTTTGATCCATCCACTTGAAGAGTTGCTTCACAGCTTCACCAGGACCATCTAGACGAGTTAGTGACAATATTATTAATGGTGGCTGGTACCCGATATAGAGTCAGCAAGAAGAAGTTAGTTGCAATCAATCAGCACACTCTTCTGGATCATGCAACAGAGATTCAAATGCGGAAAACACAGAAACGGCTACTGGTGTAAGACTACTTTGGTTAAACCAAAGGTGCTTCACTGTGAAAAAGTACCGGGTGAAGGCGGAGATGTAATCTTTGGATTCAGAGAACTTCAACGTTTCAATTAAGCTTCTGAAATGGGCACCATCAAAGAAGACTCCACTTTTCTTTTCGAACCTGTGAAAGTAAGGTATATTGTTGGATTCCCATGTGTTACTCATGTGTAAGCTGGGGAAAACCCCTAAGTTTCATGCAATTCAGAATAAACGAATCCAGCTGATACTGTTCTTCCTTTTCTTCAGGTACCTTTTTGACCATTTACTTTGTGATGCGGTTAGTTGTACACACTGAAGTATCGG
Source organism: Pelomyxa schiedti (assembly GCA_020536535.1). NCBI lineage: Eukaryota > Evosea > Pelobiontida > Pelomyxidae > Pelomyxa > Pelomyxa schiedti. Next base: position 33,224 of record JAHLWZ010000524.1, on the reverse strand, counting down.
GTGCCGGGTTATAACCAGGAATCGGCCCGGCTGCATTTTCAACCTACAATGAGATTTTATTTACAATGGAATAGTTGAGGCTATTATTATGCTATCAGAGGTGTGGGCCTTGTCAAGATACTCCTGCTTCCTAATCGCTAACTCCTTGTAGTTGAGGGCGTCCTCTGGGGTCAAATATGGAGACAGTTTACACTCCTCAGGCTGTGTAGATATTGTTGCGAATCAAACACGGGGTGGGGAAAAAGGTTGGAACCTCAGAGGTGCTGAAGGATGTCGTGGAAGTTGTACTTGAATTCAAGATCGCGGTGTACTTCTCACAGTGTTGCTTGTTCTTCTTCACCAGTGCAGCCGGACTTCTTATTGTAGTAGGTTTGGAGGCTGCTGTAGTTGTAGTGCCCAGCTTGTTTTTGTTATGGGCCTTGCTATCATTGGGATGGTTTTCTTGTGGTTGTGATGAATGGAAGCCGGTGTAGCGTCCTCTTTTTCTTTGTGGGTGATGATAAGATATAGGCTGAGAAAAATCAATGTGCTGATGTCCTTCACTAAGCTGTTGCGTAACTGTTTGATCAGGCTCGTGACTAGAGTCGCAGGTTGCAGTAACAGGAGTTGGGTTCTTTGTAACAACAAGAGAGTTCTGACAAAATGAAAAACGTGAGATGAATGGTGGATATATATTGCAATATATAAATAAAAAGGAGAATGAACCTCAAAACTGCGCCAGTCAGCACCACCATACTCAGAGAGGGAAATAAAATCATCCTGAGAGCTTGAATTGGTGGAAATTGGTGGGATCGAGATCGAGACGGGGTCTTGCATCATTCCCACCACGTGCCCAGTCCCATCTTCGCCGTTCTCGGTCGAAGCAGAAGCAGAAGCAGAAGCAGTTCTAGTAGTACTACTAGCTGTTGTCGATGTCCCATGAGCAGCCGATGTGCTCGGGAGAAGGAGATCCTCCCCTTTCTTCATCCCGCTTGCAAGCCAAGTGGATTGGTTGCCGCAGCACCGGCAAATTCCAAAAATGTGTGAACTGATCTGCCTTTGATGCGATGTGAAAAAAACAAAGCTCAGGGCAGGGCCATTGGTCGTGGGCGTGGTTGCTAGCTGTCGTAAGGGTTGGCCTGTTGGGCCAAAATGTGGGAGCGACGGCCACGTCACCGCGTGGGGGGGTCGTCTTCGTCTCCCATAATGACACTGCTAGGGAAAGGGCCAAGCGCCAATGACCCCGATCAATCTCGGGATCGCGGGTGGACAACGAGGTGACAAGCGTTGCGGCGATTGGTCCGTGACCAACTTCCAGTTCCCAGAAAGTTAGGCTGTTGTAATTGTGGCACGCCACAGATTTTATGGGATCCCTCTCATATTTTTAGTATTTTGGTGTTGAATTGCGGTTGTGGTGGGGTATTGTATTGTTCCTGCTGGTGCTGGTGGGGTGTGATTGTGATGTGTGCAAAGGTACCACCATATGCGCCTTTGGTGATGCGGCCTGGGTTGATGCACAGAGACCCTTCAACCATCTGATCAGAAGTTAGATGCAGTACGCGGTTGTGGTTGGTTGTGTGCATACCTCGGCAAAGGGGCCGAGTGCGGACGGCAGAACGAGAACACTTGGAGTTTTTGACATTGTCAGTGAGTCCATGCGGTCGCCATCCAGGTTGACACCTTCTTCCGGTGGGAACAGCGGGTAGAAACTGAAGCAGAAATGAGTTACCGGTGGTATTTATATAGTCGGTGGAGGAAAAGAAACCTTCTCTGAAGCAGGATGTGCTTCACCAACGCAGAGGTGCGGTCTGTGGGTGTGGAAGACTTGATGATGGTATTTGTGTTCAAGTCAGATAAAATGTCAACCGATGTCACTCCAATGGAAAAAGCAGTGTCAACTTCCATTGTGCATGGATTGGAGGCAAGAGATAGCAACTGTGTCATTGGTTAGTCAAGTCATAGAGTGTGATTGGGAGCAAACCTGGTTCGTCCCGAAAAATACGGAAGGGAAAGGTGGTTGTGGGAGCACACAGTGAGGATGCGCCAAGTCATTCAGTGAGGGCACCATGACAAAGTGCGTGTTGGTGTGTTTGCTTGCCATCTTTTGGATGTGAGGCGTCAACTTCCACAGAAATCGTTTATTACCTTCTGGATTGGTTTGACAACAGAATTTATGAAAATGGTTTCGGAATCAGTTGTCTGGTATCTGAGGGTCGGATTCTGTGCATCGATGAAGGGTCCTACCTGAAGATATTACATCGCTGTTAGTTCCCACGAACGAGCGAATTGATAGGTACCAGTATCACAATATCTGGAAGTGAATCATCTACATATTTCAGAAGATCGCTCAGGGGTTCAAAGGAAATGGGTGAGTCAGAGTATGCATCCGGAGTGGGTGCAAAGGGTCCCGCGGCCACTATCAGGGAATAGCTTCGAGCCAGAGTGGCGGCAAGAGGGAAAAGCGGAGCTGGTGTTCCCTGTTTGCACGCGTGTAAGAGGAATGGTGTTGAAATGGTACAGTCACTCACAATCTTGATATCGGTTGGGTTTATAACACCACGGTTGGACCCATTGACAAGAATAACTTGGCCGGGAAAGAGATTGTAACTTAGTTCGCTCCCTCTGAGTGGATTAAAGGGATATTTCAGAATTTGGATCACTCACCCAAGAACCAGTGGCAATCTGGAAGCGTGACTTTGCAACACCACATTGTGAGGTGTGAAGGAGCTTTCAGCCACACTGTAGGATACAAGTGCCGCAACTGGACTGGACTCGTCCTGAGGATGGTTGGTAAACAGAGCAATAATGGGCACTTCATTTTTTACTTGAGAGATTTCATCAAATGATACAGAGAATTTCATATTCAAGTCTTTGGTAAATGCCCGTCCCAACACCTTGAGGCGCCTGAATAATGCTGGACAATTAGTTCCGCTTCAAACAAATAAAAACACATTTAAAGTGTTGTTGCAAACGAGGGACAAATTACCATCGAATTTTTTGTCCAGCAAATCATAACCATATCTGTAAGGCTTCATAACGCAAGTAGAGTCAAATGCCACTTGAGGCCTTGTCCTTGTCTCTGCAGAGACAAGTAACGGAATTGAGGTGTTTGTGGGAAAATTAAATTCTCCAACAAGTTGTCCTTTCTCTGGTCGGTTTTTGTACTCATCACTTCATTGGAATTAGTTTCATAAATACAATAATCCGTGCTGATACATAAAAACTGCCGTGTCCATCATTGCTTGAATCAAGTCATCCTGATTACGGGTGGGTTTGGTAACAAAAATTTGAAGGAATACATCAATTTGAACGGCAGAGGGCACACGGGACACGGGAGCAGCAGCTGAAGAGAGTTGCGGTTGCCTTGGTGGGAGTCTTCGCACAACCTGGGGCTGTTTTGCTCGGAGATCGGCACTGAATGCGTTTATTTCATCCATAGTTATTGGGCTCTCCTAGATTGACAATGCTAAGACATTGAGCAGGAAGCTTCAAGGCAAGACGAGGAAATACCGGGGGCATTTTCCTGTTGATTCTGAAAGCTTGTAACTTGACAACCAAAGTTTCTTGCGACAGTTCAAAATAATCCGACAGCTCAATACCTGTGTCCCCATTTATCACTAACAAACAAACAACCCAACACTGAAACGAAACAGCCAAAAGAAAAAAAGAGGGATGGGGAGGGGCAGAACCCCGCTAAGCAAAACACTCACACTTTGACAGCACGTAATCGTAGTGAGGCTGCGACACCTGCATCTCCTCGCCCTCAAGTGCCACCCTCATACTCTCCCTTTTCTCTCGCACGTTGGCACCGTCACCACCGCTCCCGTCCGTCATATCCGTATCGTCTTTGGGTTTTTGATTTGAGATCTGCCCTGATGCCCGGGGAACTCAACGAAACCCCACCCGCCGGGCACAGATGCCTAACCCCTGTCACTGGTTGACACCACTCCCCTGCCCAGATCTGGTGGTTCAGGCCCCCCAATCATTTTTTTTCTTGTATTTGCAAACGCAGAGCGATGGACACGCGGCCGGAAGGAGGAGGAGACGACGACGAGACGACAGAGCAGCGGGAGGACAACGAGAGGCAAGAAGAAGAGGAGGAGACGGGTGCCCCGCCGACGGAAGACGTGTGTGAGGCCGCGATTGAAAGCGACGGATCGGATCGCGCCCTGCAAACGCCCCCGCCCCCGCCCCAAACCGACACCGTTGCACCGAACGCGACGGAAACAGACGCCCCGGAGATCGCGGAAATGGGAGGAGACGGCGACGGCGACAAGGCGAAAAGCGACGACACCGACAACCGCGACGGTGGCGGTGGCGAGATCTACGGGGAGACCGCCAGGCAGGAGACCGAGACCCGCGGTGACGTCGGCGTCGGCGGTGGAAAGGAAGACGGCGAGCTGCAGGGCGGCGACGACGCTGTGCCCGATGCAGCTAAAGAAGCCGGCGACGGTGGGAGCGCGGAAGGGGTGGAGCGACAACCGCACAAGGAAGAGAACAGCGAGAAACTGCCTCGTCCTCAGCAGCCGCAGCAACAGCAGGAGGCGTGTTTGGCGGTTGAGCCTAGTGTTTCGTCTCCCAGCACCGATAGGGGAGATGAACGAGAACGAGAGCGGAGTTCGCGGGGCTCGGTCGTTGAGAGCAGCACTTCTGGCAGTGCCGCGGCAACTGCCGTTGCGAGCCGCGCCCCGACTGTGAAGAGGAACATTATATCATTAAGACAGGTGAAGGAAAGAAAGGCTTCTTCCGCCATATCAGACACTAATGCCGACGCTGCAGATGATGCCGCGGCATCCAGGAAGCGACCGCGTGAGGGTGATGTTCCCCCAGATTCAACTCTGCAGCCCGTTTCCAAAAATCGGAGGGTACCTTCTTCATCTATGTCTTCTCATAGAATGGGTGCCCTAAGCAGCGGAGGAGGTATGGGGAGCTACAGCAGCAAGGTTGTGGAGGAAGTTGCACAAATTGCTAGGAAAAGTGCACCAAGAGAAAGAACGGAGTGCATGAGAGTGAGAATATCTGACTTTTCCAGGTTTAATGCCCAGTCCATGATTCAAGGCCTGTTGATCACCAGAAAACGAGTTAACAAGCCAGAACCCACAGAGGCAAAAGAACCTACAAAAGATGAGGAAAAAGAGGAAGGCGAGGTTTTTGAAGATAAAGCGAATGTCGTGGAGACACGTGTAGCAGACCCCAAGGGAGATGTGCCAGAAGTGATGGAAACTGTTGAGAATCATGAGGACCTGAGGCAAGCTTCTATTTGGGATGAAAAAAGGATGTTAGTTGGGTCATGGTGCCCAGTAGAAGTGGTGGAGGGTTTGTGGAAACAAAAGACCAGGATGGATTCAGTGTGGGACAATGGCAGTTATAGTGCTTACCAAACAATCCGGGAGGCGATATTCCAACACGACAGGCGTGCAAAGCAATATGCAAATCGAGATGGAGATAAATTATGGCAGGTATACGACAGTGTAAATTACTACTCAGTTTTTCAACACAAACAATAACTTCTATATAAGATTCAGGAAGAAGTTGATCTCTTTTTAAATTCTGGAACAGGTCTGACCTTCCTTGACCTTTGTGGAGGACCCGGCGCTTTTTCACAAGTGCTCTTAAATAGAGCCCCACAACCATCCTATGGCTGGGGCGTAACCCTCAGCCGTGATGCCGGTGCTCCTGACAATAAATGGTGGTTCCCGCAACTATCACAAAATAAGAGATGGAGGGCACTGAGAGGCAGAGATGGCACCGGCAATATCTACAATCCAAAGAATATTGCTGAGGTAGCCAAGGAATTGAAAAGAGAGTGCGATAGGAGGGGGAGTGGAGTGGATTTGGTTGTGTCAGATGGTGATTTTACTATCAGACAAGATAGTGAAACCGGAAAGCACATGGAGAATTTGCAGGAACTTGTCACCGGTAGATTGATTTTAAGTGAAGTTGTTACGGCCCTTTCATGCTTGAAAGCTGGAGGAACCTTTGTCTGCAAATTATTTGACACGGTAATTTCCTTTTTTCATCAGCGGAACTACAACACTTACACCACACAGTTCTCTCACCTGACCGTGTCCCTCCTCTACGTTCTCGCTCTGCTATTTGAAGAGGTGTTCATCGTGAAGCCGCAGAACAGCCACATCGTCAGCAGTGAAAGATACATTGCCGCGTGCGGGCTACAGAGGAACGCTCCGCACTTCGACGCGACAGTCCAGCTCCTTTCAGTACTCCACTCGCGATGCGCGGATGACACCACACCCGCGAGCGTAGTTCCGCTCTCTGCAATGCTGTCAGATAGCGAGTTCCTCAGCAGCGTATGTGACATGGCCCGAGCTGTTGCGCTCAAACAAACACAAGCACTTCTACTAGTAATGGACGGAGTGGACAAGCTTCTGTACCGCACATCGACTGACTGACCGCAACCACATACATTTTGTGCTAACCATTATTACAATCAAACAACAAGAATCACCCCCTTTTTGAATTTTTTCGGTTGTTTTCTTGGTGCCGCCCCATCATCAAAAAAGATCGAGCACACAGTTTTGAATTCAATAGGTTATTTGGAGTGATGAGTGGTACTTCTAATAGTGGAGGAGGGGGTAATTTGGTGTATACAGTTGTGGCTGCTGGTGCTGTACCTTTGGTTGAATATTCCCCATTCAGGGGTACATTCTCAGGTTCGTTTCTATGCAAACCAAGGGCGAATAGTATTGGTATTAACATTTGTTAATAGAAATTGCGCGTCGGATTCTAACGAACTGGGCACTCACTGATGTTACTAAACCAAAGTCCTATGCTTACCAAGGGTATTTGTTTTCTTGTAGTCCTCCTTAGGAAGAAAACCGCTCGGCTTAAATTGTAACTAGGTATGTATTTCACTGCGTGGGAGACGAGAATGGCATTATCTTTATGACATTAGCTGATGAATCTATTGGTACTCCTTGGATTGATTCTGATCATCTAACTTTACCCCAGGACACACGAGACCATTTATTTTTTTGGATGATATCTCCAAAAGGTAGTTCTAAGGTAATAAGAGGGGAATGTACCTAGACGTGCCCATTTCTGTATCTAGATTTTTAGGCACTTATTCTACTGCCTTGAAGAACCCGGTAACAGCTCAAAACCCAAAAAATTACGAAGCCTTTGCCCGTGTTCTAAAGGAACAAATGGTTCATATACTCTTTCCTCTTCTTTTGAATAATAGTAATGATTTCATAAGGAGTTCTTCTCTGCAAATGCACAAGCCGGTAATCAAATAGAAGCAGTAAGAGCGGAAGTTGAAAATGTAAAACAAATTATGGTGACAAACATAGGTTCCCTAATTCTTTTGACAACTTTAAACTAATTTGATACTATGCAAAAACTGCCAGATAAGGTCTTAGAACGAGGAGACCGGATTGAGTTGCTTGTTGAACAAACAGAGGACCTCAGTTCCAACTCCCATCAATTTAAATTGAAGAGTGAACGGCTTAAGAAGGCAATGTGCAGAAGGAATCTAAAATGGACCATTATCCTTGCAGGTGGTTGTGCGGTATGACTAAAACAAATAACTAACAGTGCCGAAATTAATTAACCAAAAAAGGTTGTTCTGATTGTTGTGATACTTGCTATACTGTTTGGAACGGGGATTCTGCCACCAAACAACTAACAACACACCAAAGATACAGAAAAAGAAAAAAGTCACCACACAGCACCACTTGTATAAAAGTGCGCAAAAAATAGAAAACTGGCATACACCTGCAATAATTATTGAAGTATGATTTTGGAACTTCATTCAGAGAGAATTCCTATTGCACAAAAATTGTGCATTTATTCTTCTTCTGCTACATACTGTAGTATAGAGTGAACCAAAATGGTCATAGAAAGACACCAGTCCACAGCAGTAAGAACAGGGATCCCCAGCCAAGGAAGAATGATGCACCACTGGCAAGCAGTAATTCGGCAAATATTGGATTTGACTTGATGGCTCCAGTTGCGGTCGTGGTGGCAGCGTCAGTCTTTTTGGGTGTCTTGAGACCTGCATCCTTCTTTGTTCCTTTTTTCGAGGAAATTACCCTAAATAAAAAGGCATGTTAACGGAATCAGTATTCACTTCGGGTACCTACACGAAAAGCCATGCGGCGAAGAACAATCCAATGCCAAAACAAATAACACTGAATAGCGGTGTCAACGCCAATGGCACCTACAATAAAAGAAGGTCATTCCGCGATGTAGTGGTATGGAAATGTTTCACAATTAATTGTGTAACAAACCAAACACTGTTATTACATAAGGTTAATAACAATAGCAATGTAGGTCACAAAGCCGCATTCATTGTTGGGGTTGTTTTTTTTGTTTGTTTTTGTTCGCACCACAGGGTACGCAGGCCTTGTGAACTCCATCTCCATCTTACGTTACCGTGTGTCGTTGATGTGATTACTGTGATATGTCGCTACACAAACCCCCGCTGAGATCTACACCCCTCACACGCACCACACTCTGGTTTTTTTTTTTTTCGTTTGATTCGTTGCACCACACTCTGTTTTGACTTTTGACACCTGTGATGGTCGCACGAGATTGAGGGAAATGCTGGATGGGGCCCACAATTGGGGGTGTGTGCTTCAATCATTGGTGCCATGATCTGCCGGGATAGTAAGTTGCCAATCAACCTTTTACACCCTCAGAAACGGAAAGTTGCCAACTTCAAAAAAACAAAAAAAACATTGGTGTTGAGGGTAGGCCCGGGCACGAAGACACTACGCTACAATGTCGTTCTCATACACCGGTTTCTACGACAAAGTGTGTGGTTGTTCCGGTTTTTATTTTATTATTATTTCCCCGACCCTTTTGCAAGCACTTTTTTTTCTCCCCTCCTTTGGATTTGTTGCTAACAACGGCGGTAGTGTGCAAACAGAGATAATGACTACCGAGACATGGCAGGAAGAGACTTGGCTCGGGAACTGGAAAAGGATACTTTTAAAATTGACCCAGCACAGGAAAAGGTTTATTTACGTTGTCCTTCATCATGTCCCTTTCTAAAGACGCGCAGAAAGTCGTGGATTCTGTCATGCAACTGCTGAAAGATACACACAATAATGTACAAGAACAAGCAATTAAATGGTACTCACCTATCGGGCCGCACCTCACTTCCTAACTTGGTACCTCAGCATTGGTCCTCTCGTTAAGCGCGTTGATCGAGCCCAAACTGAGAGAATAGTTCTTTCACTAATGGAGGATCTTATTGATCCCCGAAGTGATGACAGCAGAGATACCGTTACTATTGCTCTACGAGTAACTCAAATTTACTCCTTCCATATTTTTTTTTAACTTTTATTCAGAACATCATCAACGACCTGCCACTCACCTCACCAGTTATCCGCGAAGTTCTTCTTGATAGACAAGCGCCGAAATTAATTCAAGCTGTTACCACTGTAAGCCAAAAATTCATTGCTTGTACCTAACACCAGTTAGGCCGAATCTCAACCCATCAAAATGGCCGCTCTGGAGATTCTTACGGAACTTATTCGTCGCTTTGGTCGCTCTATGAATGCGCTCCACAAACCTTTGCTGGATGCTGCTCTTAAACAAGTGTCCTCGAGCTCCAGTGCAACTCAGAAACGAGCTATTACTTGCTTGGGTATGGCGACTCTATCCTTTGTCCTTCACTGATAGGAGACCAGGACAATTAGTTGTTGTAGTTCCAGATAACCTCTTCACGGCATTTATGCAGGAACTTATCAGATCCGCAGAAGCTGCCACCCGTCCAGATAACATTCGTACCAACATTCAGTGCCTGGGAGTTTTAAGGTTACCATCCTCAACTGGACCCCAACAAATTTACATTTTTGGTAAGCCACTCTGTTGGTAATCGGTTTGGACCCTTCTTGGCCAGAATTGTTCCCTACATTGCAAAGCATACATCCGCAAAGGCCTCTGATCAAGAAACACGTGAAAACTGTTTCTCTGTAACTTTCCTAAAGGAGAAATGCCATTAACATATTTGCAGTCCTTTACCTCTCTTGCAGTGTATTGCCCAAAGCAGATTACTCCCTTCCTTCCTAATATCCTTGAGCTGTGCTTCCAGTTTGTTTCATACGAACCTCTCTTTGATGACGGTGATGCTGCTGACGCTGACATGGAGGAGGAACCAGAGTGAGTTCACACATCTTTTTCTCTTAATTTTTAACAACCTATTCAGGGAAGAGGAGGAGCCAGCAGAAGATGAAGAGGATGAAGTACCAGATGACGATGATAATGACGTTGTATACCGAGTTCGAAAGGGGGCCGTGAAGACACTAGGGGCTGTTTTTCAATCCCACCCCGAGGTTCTGGTTGATCTCCCAATAGGCCATGCAACAGCATTAATTGGGAGGGTTAAAGGAGAAAAAGTTGAAGATGTTAAGGTTAGTGCAGCTTCAAACCATTATCGACGACTAAAATTACTGAAAAATACAGTTGGATTTGCTTCAAACCTTGATTGCTTTCATCAAAGCAAAGAGTTTTGTTCATGATGAAGAAGCTGAAGCGCGGTAACAGCGTGCTACCTTACTTTTCCTCTCATTCTTTTGCGTAGAGTGTCTGGATTGTTTGCAAAAATTGTGACGCCTTTCCTGGCTGGTCTTGCAAGAGCCCTAAAGTCTCGCTCAGCTAAGGTTATTTCCTTTTTAAGTTGCAAGGTAAAACGACTTTCTAAAATCAACCTACAGGTAAAAGCTGGTGTGTTCCCTGTGCTGAAGGAGCTGAATGCAACCCTCCCTGGTTGTCTGGGAACTCACTTCGGTGATCTTGTACCAGCTGTTATTCAGACATTGGTGAGACACCTTTTTGCCTTTTGTAGGTGCTAAGGTAGAACCAGGAAGGAGGAACAGCTCCACTCAAAATCCACAGTCTCTCCTTTTTGTGGATGGTCATGGAAACTTATCCACCTGCCACATTGCAGCCTCAAGTGGCTGTTGTTGCTCCGCACCTCTTCAAGACCATTGTCGATCCAATGAATCGAGTGGCTGCTGAAGCTTTGCATCTCGCCACGGCTTTCGTTCACGTCATCCGACCTGAGGTGCTGCCTCTTTGGACTTGTATTAGTCATCGTATTGACTCACCTCTAGGGATCGACGTTCGACTTTAGACCTTTCATAGAACCCCTTTACACTGCTCTTGTGAAACAAGCCAATTCGCCCTCATCTGACCAAGAAGTAAAAGAATGCGCTATGGTTGCCCTTGGACACATGGTCGCAGCTGCTGGTGATGCCATGCCAAAATTGGGGGATTGCCTGAAACTCCTTGTTTCCAAGCTTAGTGGGGAAGTTGCCCGAACGGCCGTCGTAAAGGTGAAGCACACCACAGTCTTCAAATCTTTGTTCCTCATTCCCTTTCAGGTGATTCCACTTATTATTGAATCCAACAAGGCATCTTTTGCCCCACACCTGAATGAAATTCTTCACGAAATGTCACTTTTCCTCAAGAAGGTGCCATTTCTCTCCTTCGGATTTTTTCCCCTAAACTTTCACACTCTCCAAGATTGATAAGGAGCTCCAAGATTTTACTGTGTTGGCTCTTATCGAAATTCTAAAAGCCTATGGCCGCGATCCGGCGGTACCAAAGCACAGTCCTGCGATCTCAAATGAGATAGCTGTATTAATATCCACGCGGTCTTCGGATCTTTTCTTTGTGAGCACGGCTTTGAATCTTGCGCATTCCTGTATGGACTATCTCAGAGAGATTTTTTTTCTAATCAATGCTTGCAGTACTCAAAGTGCAACAAGCAGCCATTGTGCCAGCGATGCAAGAGAAGCTTATTCCCCAAACGTTAAAGCTGATAGAAGGTGCCATGTTGCAAGGTGCTGCTCTTCAGGTAATATTTTCCTTTTAATTGAGGCACTTATGCTCCCTCAGGCACTTCTCCAATTTTATAGTGAATTGGTGAAGACTGCAGCCCCAGCATTGCCCTTCCAACAATTCTTGGAGTCTGTGATGGTAATTGCCAAAGGTGACACGTCAAATACCAAGCAGGTATTAAGGCATCTTTTGCAAAAAAGAATTCACAACAACTTTTTCTTTTAGGTGGCAACAGTTGTTGCCGAATGTGTTGGCGCAATTGTCTCAAGTTGCCCCAATACACGGGCAGTTGATGGCGTAATCACTCAACTGGTGCGAGACGCAAAAACAAGAGAAGACAATGTATTACAATTAATCTATGTTTGTCTGTAAGTAATCCCCCTCCTACAGATGAGGACACTTGCTCTCCTATTCCTTGGGCAAGTCGGGAAGCGAAAAAGCCTTGCTGGCATCCCAACCATTCTTCAAGATTTATTTGCGCTTTTCTCAACTGGAACCCCTGAGGTTCCTCCAACTAAACACCAGCTTTGTATTCCAACCAATTTCTTCGTAGAGCAAGCATGCAGCGGCCATGGCAATTGGAGGTGTAGCACTGGGCAATTTGGAGACATTCCTGCCATTTGTGCTGGAGCAGATGTCTTCTGGGTCCTCTTCAATTCAGAGACTTCTTCTCGTCTCCCTTCGTGAGGTCTGTTCCAATATCAAGTTTTCTCTTCTCAGATTTTCTTTATCTGCAGATAGTACGATCTCGTGCAGATACCCTCAAGCCACATGTTGACCAAATCACCAGACTTCTGTTCCGTCACTGCGATGCTGATGATGTTGCCACACGTGACACTGTTGCGGAAGTTCTTGGAAAACTGGCTGCTACTTCAGGAGTTGGTGTAAGCGTTGCCGTTTCTGGCGGAAGTGCGCCTCCACAGAGCATTATTGCAGCAATTGCGGACTCCCTTGAAAGTAGGTCGAGTGGTAAGAGAGGTACAATGGTTGCCGCTATAAGGTTCGCGCTTTCCGAGGAACACACCGAGGTACTTCCACGATCCTGATTGTTCTCCCAACCAACCAAATTGCAGCCGATCATTGCCGCTGTTGCGCCTCACGTTGCACCAATCCTCAATCTCATCTCGTACGCCCACGACGATAAAACGAAGCAACTAGGTGTTCGTGAGCGTGCACTGCAGACCGTGAGGCAAATTGCTGCAAATCACCCGAAGATGCTCAGGGGAATAATTGTACAGTATCTTGGGGCCCTCTATGCCGAGTTACCTCCCAAGGTTCGTCCTATTTTGGGTATTATTCAACCGACACCGCACCAGAAAGAGTACATAAGCATTGTGGATCTCGGTTTCATGAAGGTCACAGTCGATGATGCTCTTGCAGCAAGGAAAGACGCCTATGAAATTGTTGCCTTATTGTGCAAGTCTTTGATTGACAAGTACGGCTCAACAACCTTTTTCCTTTCCACTTACATTTTTCCCCAAGACTGGACATGCCCACACTGATCCGCGCTATCCAGCCGGGGTTGACTGATGTTTATGATATTCGAAACACCTGCTGCAGGATCCTTAATTCCGTTATGGCCGTGTCGCCCGCCTCCATTTTTGAAGGTTTCCGCTGCACTATCAAGCCTTTTTCTTACCGCTAACTCGAAAACAAGCACTCGACATTATCCTGCCGCCTCTTGTGGCCACAACCAAGGAAGAGACCAAGAAAACAGACGACGCCCTCCACGAGGCCGAAATCCGAGAAAACGTGATGAGCACCATCGCAAACATAATCAAGCTCCCCAACTCTGACAATTATCCCAAATTAGCGGTAATTCCTCTCCTTTTCTAATAGTGCTTTCCGCATTCTGACCATGTTGCACAGGAACTTCTTGCGGACAAGCAGATTGGTGAAGCACTGAAGAAGTTAGTGGCTTGAGAACACCCCCCTTTGGTTTATTTATGCCCTGCTCCTTTGTGTTTCTGTATCTTGTGCACTTTGTTTCTTCGTCTTTAAAACGTTGAAGATTTGATGAGAGTTCATCACTTTTTTTTCTTGAGTAGGTTTGTATACAAAAAAAAAAAAACGCGACAAGTGCTTCCTTTTAAATTTGTTATGTCCTCAACCAAAGTTGCACATCCCATTCCATCCACACCTACAGTTGGGAAGAAGAGCAACAGGGTACTTTGATGCTGCTGTGCTATTCAGCTGTGCATTCCAGTTGTAAAATCGGAAAGCACCCTCTTGATGTTGAAATTTCATTACCCAGGTGTTGATATTGTACATCACAGCGAAAACCAAGAAAACGGAGCATAAAAGAAACAAAAAAACAAAGTGAAGTGACGATATGCCACTACAGCCGACATCGCCATTGGCAAGATTCATTGTTGATCGTTTTGTTCAGATGAGGAACATGTGTGTCTCCAGATCCATCGCCTTCACCGATCTCTTTTTCTTTTCGCACGCATTCCTCCCTTGTTTTTTTTTTTTTTTTTTTTTGATGTGTAATCCAACTTACAGTTGCCACTATAACAAAAATTCAACCACAAGCAACATATGTCGACAGACTCAGAGGCACATAGATCCGCGTCAGAAGAGGAGTTGAGTGAGAGTGATGAGGAAGAACAAAGGCATGATGCACCACACACACTCCCCGCACCACCATTGTCACCTACAGCCGAGACCCCACCACAGGTGGGAGAACCAGGGGAACAACAAACACAATGCAGTGGGGGTTTAAATACACTATTCCCTGCAACTCTTGGTGCACACAAGATTCGCCATCACCAGAAAATCGCAACCGGCTGACTTCTCTGAGCTCCCCCCAACTGCAAGTCATAAGGTCCACTTCCCCTCCATCTGTTTTGCAGGCTTGCACTTCATGGTAGGCAATATCACTTAACAGCCAATTTCTAGCGCATTTGCCAGGCCACCCATGTGGAAGTTAACACCTATACCCCCACCCACATCACAGGACATTAAGTTTCCAGTGACACAAGCCGATTGCATTAGATGCCGTTATTGAAAGCTTAATCTGGCAATGGCTGCCCATAGACATAGATTTGTGTAAGTTGACTTATTCTTTTTTTCCTGAAAAGCTGAAAAACATGAGGATAATGAAATGAAGCCAAAGGAATTTCAATCTGCCAAGTCTGACTCCTGAAAGAAAGGAAAAAGGAGTAAAACTCTCTTGAGAGCAACCTTGGCAGATTGGAATTCTTTCTGCTTCATTTCATTATCCTCATGTTTCTGCCTTTCAGATTGAAAAGGAGCAGAGCTCAATAGAGGGGTCAAAGCAGGATCCCACAGGGAGAAGCCAATGAAGTAGAATGTACAGGAACATGAGCACCTCCCAGTTTTAAGCCAGCATTGCTGTGAAAACTAACTGTAATAGTCCAGATTCGGCTCAGTCCTCAGTCTCTCCAATCCCGCTAAAGTGCGCCAGACTTCAGACCCTCGCAAGCAAGGCCGAGTTTGTGTACTTTGAGTTTTGACTGTGATGAAATTTGAAATCTAAAATCTGCAACGAAGTAAAATGCGTAGAGACGAGCAGCCGTCGGAACGCCTCCGTAAGATCCGCAGGGTACGACAAAACACGACAACACTCGTACTTGTCTAACGACGCCATCGTCGCCTATTCTTTTGTTCACTCACTGAACTTTGTTTTTATTTTGCTCCTCTTAATGGCCCCATATTTTTATGTAGCTGGACCAGACGGCGTTTCAGTCGTACTTGGCAGCAGAGAGGGCAAAATCCAAGATGAACCCGCTGCAGTTGGTCGAGAAGTTGCTCAAGGAAGCAGAAGCCAAAGAGAAAGCAAAGGCCAAGGCCGGCGAGGCCGGCAGCGACGACAGCGGCAGTGGCAGCGGCAGTGGCAGCGGCAGCGGAGAGGAAGAAGATGGCGACAAAATGGAGAGCGCGGAGGGCCTGGGCGAGCTCAGCGTGGCTTTGAATACGAATGACAAGCCGCTGTATTACTGGTCTGGGTGGAGGGCCCCGCTGTCAAAGGGGAAGAACGGCGGCGGAGGCGACTGGGTGGTTGGCTTGCTGGAAGTGGGATTCGCTCAGTGCAGGTTGTTGACAAGGTCTTCGAAGTCTGTTGGCACTGCAGCTTTGACGAGGGAGGAAAAGACTGTCCCAAGCAAGGAAAATTATGACATAAAGGTGTGATGTCTCTTTGATACCGGCTTTTCTATGTTGCTAACGGACCATCAGCTGCAACGTGTGCGCATCAAGAGCAAAGTTGCTGTGTTTTTACCTGGCAGTGTTGTTGCCATTGGAAATAAGCGAGTTAAAATTGGACCGCAAGTACCTCACTCTGACTATCAAAATGGAAGTGTATTCCTGGCCAAGGCCCCTATAGAGGTTGCAACAGAACCTTCTGGAAAAGAGCCTGAGGTTGAAGTACCGCCTGAATCAAAGGTGTCCGCATTGTTGCGTCCCGTTCCGGGCTATGTAGCCCCTGGTGTGTTTCGAGTCAGTGAGATTCTAATCCATTATTCACAATACTCCGTTTCCTGTCTTTTCCTCACCAGCTCTTCAGTTGATCGGAGACCATCAGGATGGCAACCACCCTGGAAAGGTGGGCCTAAAAAACCTCGAAGAGCAAATGAACCACTCCACGATCCACTGGCTCCAGGTTCTCTTGTTCTGTACAATCCCCTTCCAATGTCTGGCAAGGTACCAACCCTTCAAATAGAACTTTTTTTCACATTGTTTCAAGGTGGCAGTTGTAGTTGATCCAGTGTTGTCCAAGTGCTTGCGTCCTCATCAAAGGGATGGTGTCAAATTCATGTTCGATTGTACTATGGGATTGCATCACTACAACGGTAAGGGCTGCATTCTGGCTGACGGAATGGGACTTGGAAAAACAATTCAGGCCATCACACTCCTTTGGACTCTTGTGAGACAAGGGTATGACTTTGTGTATTGCTCCACACTCAACGGCACTCTAGAATTGACGGGAATCCAGTGGTCCAAAAAGCTCTGATTGTGGCACCCAGTAGTCTTGTGTCCAACTGGGAAAAAGAAATCAACAAGTGGCTGGTAAGAGAACACACCCTCTGCAGCCTCACTTTATTTTTTATCCCACTTAGGGCGGACAATTAAAAGTTGCATCAATTGGTTCTTCAAGTGCCAAAGTAAATAGAGTGCTAGCACAGTTTACTTCTGGAGATACTTCTGTCATGGTAATATCTTATGATCAACTGAAAATCAGAGTAAAAAAGCTCATCCCTGTGAAGTATGTGCGGCATAGGAAAACATTACTTTCTATCAACCTTCCCAAGAATTGGTCTTGTTATTTGTGATGAAGGTCACAAGTTGAAGAACAATAACATCAAGACCGCTCAAGCTGTGGCATCTCTACCAACTCCGAGAAGGATAATTCTTTCAGGCACACCAATACAAAATGACCTGGACGAATTCTATGCCATGGTCAACTTTGTTAATCCCGGAATTTTGGGTGAACAGCTGACTTTTAGAAATGTATTGACTCCCATTTCACCGTAGCCTCTCATTGAAGGTTTTTAGGTTTTTGCTGAACCTATTCTCAAAGGAAGAGACAAGCTGGCCACCCCTCAGGAGCGTGAGAATAGTGCAGCGAGACAAGACGAGCTCATCAGAATCACAGAACAATTCATATTAAGGAGAAGCAACACCATCAACCAGCAATACCTTCCGGCCAAAACAGAATTCACAGTATTCTGCAAGTTGAGCCCCCTCAATCCTAATTGGCGAAATTTAACCTAATCAAATTCAGAATGACACCTCTTCAAGAGCAGCTATACACAGGACTCGTAAAGCGCACTGAAGTGGAAAAAGATGCAGCCTTGCAAATGATATCTGCCCTCAAGAAACTGTGTAATCACCCTTCCCAACTTCGGGATATATGTGTGGAAGGGACATTCCCTTGGATTCACTCTCTTTTCCCGGCGCATTTACCGTTGCAAGCCAACCCGAAGTATATAATGGACACAATGTTGAGTGGAAAAATGAGGTTCGTGGATTACTTGCTGAAGAAAATTCGCGCGGCGAAGGAGAAGGTTTCCTTGGCTTTTGGCAGCGTGGTCTGAAGCTAATCTCCCGAACAGATTGTAATTGTTTCGAACTACACACAAACGTTGGAGGCGATGGCCACATGGTGTAAATACAAGAACTATCCATTCTTTCAGCTTGATGGATCTCTGTCCGTGCCAAAGAGACAACAATTTGTTGACATGTTCAATAATCCTCAAGCTCCGGAATTTGTGTGCCTTCAGGTTCCTTCTATTTACCTCCTGAAATTCTCCCAGATTTTCTTGCTGAGTTCCAAAGCTGGTGGCTGTGGACTAAATCTTATTGGAGCATGCCACCTCATTATGTTCGACCCGGACTGGAATCCAGCAAATGATGACCAAGTATGATTTTTACATTCCAAACTCCGGAGAAACTAATTTCACTCCAGGCCATGGCTCGAGTATGGCGTGACGGACAAAAAAGCTCCCTTGTGAGGATATACCGAACTCTTGCAACTGGCACAATTGAAGAAAAGATTTTCCAGAGGCAGATGAGCAAACTGACGCTTTCCTCAAGTGTGGTAGATAAGAACACAGAAGTGGAATCACAGTTTAGCAGTACCGAACTGAAAGACTTGTTTAAGTACGTTCCAGACACCATAAGCGAGACTCATGATCTTCTTCAGTGCCGGTATTGTACTTAAATGCATTTAAGCAAACAAATTTACCTTTTATCAGGTCATGTGGCGCCCCTACACGAGTCATGTACACAACCAAAGGAAAGAAACTGAACATTGACCTCGTTTCTACCTGGCAGCATCACGCTGACATGCACGCTACGTCAGACCCTATATTCCATGAAATGCCTGATGGGGTGGTGTCATTCATGTTCTCGAATCATGTTGACGGCAAAGCTCAAATAGAAGCCACTGAAGATCCATGTGAGAGAGAAGTAGGCAGTGATGATGAAGATGTTAAGAAAGGAAGTGATGATGGAAGTGGAAGCGATGGCAGTGATGATGAAGACGATTCTTCCAGTGGGAGTGAGAGTGATGATGAAAGTGATGGCAACGATAAAGGAAGAACAACTAAACCAACTGCCAAAAAGGTGGTAAAAAATGTGAAGTCAAAGGAACCAAATGCAACAACTGTGAAGCCCAAAAACTCTTCCAATGACGTGAAACCAACGGAACGAACAGACCTTGATGCGGCTCCAGCAGAACGCCCATCTGACTCCACAACAACCGCACCTTCTGTAACTGCGGGTACCACAACCTCAGTCTCAACAACAACAAAAACGAGTGCCGCATCCACTACCTCAGTAACTAGCAACCCAGCAACAAAAACTGCTCCCAGAACAACTAGAGCAACAACAAGGGCAGCAACCCGAGCAGCACAAAGGGCTAACCGTGAATCCAACCAGAACTCCAGTGCCTCTGTAAACACTTCCGCCGAAGAACCAGCAAAACCAGCAGCTTCCAGCAACAGTACCACCAGTTCCACCAAAACCACATCACCTGTGATACCAAAAACAACTGCTACTGCTGCTGCTGCAGCACCCGACAGTGGCACCCCACCCCGGCCCGTTATCACCCTCAGTGACAGTGATGATGACTCTGACGAAGTGGATGTGAGACCAGGTCAGAAACGAACCAGGGAGAAGAGCTACGTGGACATAAAGGACAGCAGCAGCGGCAGCGGCAGTGACAGTGACAGCGGCTCATCAAGTGACAACAACAGCAACAAAAGCAAGAAGAACAAGAAAAAGAGCTCCAGCAGTGGCAGTGACAGTGAAAGCTACAAGGGCTCTAACAAGAGCTCTAGTGGCAGCAGCTCCAGCAGCGCAAGTGGCAGTGACAGTTACAGTGACACCAAGAACAAGAAGACAAACAAGAAGAAGGACAGTGATAGTGACTTTTCTGATTAAATTAAAAACTTTCTTTTTTGTTGTTGGCATTACTCCCTGGCGGGGTGTCAGGATCTTGGGGTTCTCGAAACGGCTGTTCTTAGGGATTTCTTTTAAAAATTGCTTAAGGATACAGAAGGTGATGCGGTGTTGTTGTTGGGTGTTGGTGTTGTGTTTGGTCGGAGTTATCGCTGCCAAGGTTGTTTGAACCGCGACAACAAAAAAACCGTTACGTTGTAGTGACGTGCACTTTCCCAGAACAAAAGGGCGCCGTACAGTTACTATTGCGGATCAACGGACGGACAAACAGGCCCTCCTGATAACCCTGCCCCCAACGCCACAACAAAGTTCGCTGTTTGTATGTAAAATTAAATGAAATCGCCGATTTAATCAGTCTAACATTTTCCCAAGTGGTCACGCGACATGGGGACAGAGTTCCGCTTCGCACACCATGTTGGCCTGGTTATGACGATGTGTGGAACTGCACCTTGACCCAAATTTCGTGAGCTGCACTTACTTTACTAACAGTTTTAACTCTGCGTTACAGAGACCCAGATATGACCGTTGGAGGCACGCAACCATCAATTCCTCGGGTGTACAGGGAGCATTACATGTTCGGAAGAAATGCACTGCCCGGAAATTGTGAAAAGGGTCAGCCAATTTATTTATTTATTGGAAATTCAGTGTCACAACCTAATTTGCATTCTGTTAATAATCACCCAGCCCAGCTCACCGACATCGGAAATACACAGTGCAAACAGCTCGGAGAAGCAATGCGGAGCTATTTCGTCGATGACCTTGAGTTTTTGCCACCAAAGCACAATCCCGGCGATGTGTTTGTGAGATACGATTCCGACTCGAGGACGAAGCAGTCTGCCATGGTCCGCCCATGCACCCCCTCCCCAACCACCCTCCCATTGTCTCTCCTGTTCGCTGTTTAAATCACTCTCAGGCATTTTGTGATGGGTTGTACCCACCTGGAACTGGTGGTGGCACAACAACCACCGTGATTGATATGTACACCATGGATGACTCTCAAGAAGACCTGTATCTATTTCCTTAATGACATCACTGTTGGTGACCTTTTAAAGTTTACCAAATGCTGACCTGTGTCCATGCTTGGGAAAATACGAAACAGAGGCAATGCTCACACCCGAATGGTTGCACTACGATGCGAACGTTGTTGTTCCTTTGGAGAAGCAACTGGAGGAAATTTTTGGGAGTGCAGTCAAGCTCAACTGTGAGTGAATTCCGCATTCTTTCTCGATGACTCACCTCTTTCCAACCAAAACAGACATCGAGTGTGCTGTCTACATTATTAACGCCGATTGAATACTCATGCCTTCTTTAGAGACTGCGGATTGTCTGGAGAATGCCACAACATTCCCCTTCCTGATGGGTTGACAGAAGGTTTTGACTCTTGTGTGTTGTGTTGAGAATCTTACCAAGCACTTAGATCTCTTTAATCAAGTATTCTTTCTCACTGGAGCCCTTGTCATGTGAAATATATTCACCAAAAGGAAAAAAGGTATTTGAAGCGGTTCTGTGGCAAGATGTCACAAAATTATCGTTCCCGGATCCACAGACTTACGGAAGAGTTGCAATGGGTGTGTCTTTGTGTCATTTGAAATCACTTCGCAACTCATTCCGTGTCACCAGGATTGCTTTTGGGAGATATTCTCGACCAAATGGAATCTGTTGTGGATGGAGACACCCAGCCAAAGCTGTCACTCTACTCGGTATCGTTCGCATTTTCCGGTTCTCAACTCGAATGATTTAAATTTAAAATTAAGGCTCACGATTCAAGTGTGGAGGTTTTCCTGAGCATGTTTGGAATTTGGGACCAACTGTGGCCGAAGTATGCGGCGTACATCCTCTTTGAGCTTTTCGATGTCAACGGTACGCAACAACTCCAAGACTATTCTGTTTTTTAAGAACCCCGCGCAGGCGCCCTTTACGTGCGAGTTGTGTACAATGGCGAACAGATGTCTCTGCCGGATTGCCTCGACACTCCCGAGTGGCAGGCTTGCACCTTCAACAAGTGCTTTTGTTCATTCCCGCAATAAAGCTTACATTCACACAGATTCACGGCGATGGCGCAGTCCCTCATCCCGACCACGGAACAATGCTCAGCACAGTGCCGCATATGAATACAAACGACTACAACAACCACCCAACACTCAAAACACCGCAACTTCAAACCATGTTTCAGGAACAACCTACCTAAGCAGCCTCATTTTCTCTTCCTTTATTAATTGTTCATACCAACATCACACGGAAAGGGACAGGCATTACACTTGGAAGGGACTGGTGGTCGTCGTGCATCAGAATTGTGAACAGGAGGGTTCCTGTTGTGCCGTCGACGAATTGGTGCCGCAAGTGCAAAGAAGGTGCAGGGAAGTTGTCATCGTCCGCTGGCTCGGTTTTTGAGAACCTTGGTATTGAGCACCTTGTGGGGTTCTTCCATAAATGAGAGCTGACGATGATGAGCCCACCACCTGCCTTCACGTGTGAGCCTTCCTTGAAGGAGTGATGGTGGCATGGGGTGTGTTGGACAAAAATGGATCCTGATGATGGTAATAATGATGATGGTGGACAAGAAGAAGAAGGAGAGGATGGGGACAACAACAGGTCAGAGACTGAATAAACTGACGCAACTGAGGACTCTGAATTGGTAATGCAGAGGTGGGATTCGTCAACGGCGCCGATGGTGAAGATAGAATTACAATCTTCAACCAGTGTTATGATGTTGCTGGTACTGGGGCTCAAAACCAACGCCCTGATGGAACCACTTCCATCAACAAGAATGAAACAATAAATCCCAGCAGACCTGACGACAAGTGGCTTTCTGATTGAATCCTCCTTGATTCCCATCTTTGTCAGATTAGCTGCTCCAACAAATTTCGCCTCTGGTGCATTGACACTTTCAATTTCCAATTCCTTCAGGTCAATGTGAACCACACACAAGAACAGGTCAGTGCCCCTGTGCTCAGTGAAAATTGCCTCAGCAAAGTCAGACTCAAGGTCGTACTCACTGGAGCTTACAAACCTGAGCCACAGAACAGAATTGCTCCATGTATACCCCATCACATAGCCAGGCAACAGTGGTGCCCCTATAGCCTTATACGCAATTAACGCAGGCTCATCAGGCTCTGAAGCTTCCTCCCCACTATAAGTCAGGCCAGACAAAACAATCCACTTCTTGTTGCAGCACGATTTCCATGCTGTTGGATCCAGAGACTCACTGCTATTCCAGGAGTCCAGCCGGACTTTTGACATCTCAGATAGAGAGTGCTTGTACCCCTTCCGGCCTGACCCCCACCCTTTTGTGACAAACTTGTTGCCACCCAGCCACCCAACCATCATACCAGCTTGCATCAGTTTGATCCACACAGGCTCCTGCACAAGGCCCAGTGTTGGGCTCACACTGAAGAACAAGTGAGCCCCTCCCTCATTCCACTCCCTAGTGTGTGGAGCTAGCCCTTGAACAAGAAGCCTCCTCTCAGGCCTCATCACCCACATTTTCCCTATACAGTCCACCAACACCCAACGTGGCAGAATCCCCAAATAACAACGCCGCCTAAGGCAACTCACGTTGTTGTTTTTGGGTGTCGCGTTCTCTGTTGTATTTGCTGCACTTGCATTTGTGACGTAGGAACTGGGGAGAAGCAGTTGCAGAATTTGGCTGGACGCAGTCACGTGGCACGTAATTGACATATTCAACTCGTTAAAGGTGACTCTCGGCAGCACCAAGAACTCCTCGTCGTTGGTCTGCATGTTTGGTGGTTTTAAACTTAACTAAGCTGTTTGATTTCTGGTAACTGGTTAACAAGTGTAGATCCTAACTAATTGGAAAAAGTCCCGATTAACAGCCACTCAACAAACCACACACGACAATAATTTTCAAAACAACATTCTTGCACGGAAAGAAACAGGCATTACACTTGGAATGCATTGGCAGTCGTTTTGCATCATAATCGTGAACAGGAACCCTTCTGTTGTGCCGTCGACGAACTGATGGCGCACCTTCAAAGAAGGGGGAGCGAAGTTGTCTTGGTCCGTTGGCTCTGTTTTTGAGAACCTTGGCCTTGAGCACCTTGTGGGGTTCTTCCATAAATGAGAACTGATGATGATGAGCCCACCACCTGCCTTAACATGTGATCCTTCCCTGAACAACTGGTTGTGGCATGGGATGTGTTGGCCAAAAATGGATCCTGATGATGGTAATAATGGTGATGGTGGACAAGAAGAAGGAGAGGACAACAGGTCAGAGAGTGAATAAACTGATGCAACTGAGGACTCTGAATTTGTAATGCAGAGGTGAGAGTCATCAACAGCGTCAAGGGAGAAGATAGAATTACAATCTTCAACCAATGTTATGATGTTGCTGGTCCTGGGGCTCAAAACCAACGCCATGATGGGGCCACTTCCATCATCAAGAATGAAACAATAAATCCCAGCAGACCTAAGCACCAGTGGCTTCCTGATTGAATCTTCCTTTATTCCCATCTTTGTCAGATTGACTTCTCCAATGAAAAATGTGTGTGGTGCCCTGTCCCCCACAAGACGCAATTCCTTCAGGTAAATGTGAACAACACACAAGAACAGGTCAGTGCTCCTTTGCTCAGTGAAAATTGCCTCAACAACATCAGACTCAGCCTCGTACTCACTGAAGCTGACAAATCTGAGCCACAGAACAGATTTGGCCCATGGGTACTCCAGTGCAGTGTAGTCTGGCAGCAGTTGCGCATTTGCCACCTTATACACAAACAGCCCAGGTGTATCATCACTCTCTGAAGCTTTTTCCTCACCAGTGTACGCACCAGACAATACAATCCACTCCTTGTTGCAGCACACTTTCCATGCCATTATGTCCAGATAGTCGACGTCACTCCAGATGCCAATATGGGCCTTTGATATCTCACTTACATTGAATCTGTACCTCTTTTGTGATGCAGGAAACCCTTTTGTGATGAACTTGTTGCCACCCAGCCACCCAACCAACATGTCAGCTTTCATCAGTTTGATCCAAACAGGCTCCTGCACAAGGCTCAGTGTTGGGCTCACACTGAAGAACAAGAAGCCTCCTCTCAGGCCTCATCACCCACATTTTCCCAATGCAGTCCAACACCCATTGTGGCAGAATCCCCAAATAACAACAACGCCTGATGCAACTCACGTTGTTGCTTTTGCCCTTGTTCTCTAGGGTTGGGCTTGTTTTTGTTGTTGCAGTTGCACCTGTTTTTGTGACGTACGTCCCGCGCCCCGGGAGAAGTAGTTGCAGCATTTGGCTGGACGCCGTGACGTTCCACGTCATGTCGACATGTTAAGTTTTTCCGAGGAGTATCTCGGAAGCACCAAGCACTCGTCGTTGTCGAGCTGCATGTTTGGTGTAGGTTTCTTGCCAGCTGATGACGAAATTCGTAGCGATCATCACAAACTGCTCTCAGTCGACCGAGTTTGAGCTGCAACTGTTGGCATTACTCCCCTGCCGAGTTGTCACTGCTGGTGTCTTCGAAAGAGCCGAATTTCTTTCTCATATTATAACAAAAAAAAGGATTGGGATGCAGTGGTTTGTGTTGGTGTGCTTGGTTGGAGTTGTCGCTGTTGGTTCCGCAAAGGTTTTTTAAACGACATTGTTGTTATGTATTGTAATGAGTACCTCAAGGGGGCGCCGTACAGTTACTATTGCGGATCAACGGACGGACAAACAGGCCCTCCTGATAACCCTGCCCGCAACGCCACAACAAAGTTCGCTGTTTGTATGTACCCGATCAAATCCACTGTTCAATGCTTGACTGTTTCCATAATTTAATATTTTCCCAAGTGGTCACGAGGCACGGGGACAGAGTCCCTCTGCACACACCATGTTGGCCTGGTTATGACGATGTCTGGAACTGCACCTTGACACAACTATCGTTTTGATATCCTTCCCCTTATCGATGCTTTAACACTGTTTCACAGAGACCCAGATATGACCATAGGAGGCACGCAACCATCAATTCCTCGGGTGTACAGAGAACATTACATGTTCGGAAGAAATGCACTGCCCGGAAATTGTGAAAAGGGTCAGCCAATTTATTTATTTATTGGAAATTCAGTGTCACAACCTAATTTGCATTCTGTTAATCACCCAGCCCAGCTCACCGACATCGGAAATACGCAGTGCAAACAGCTCGGAGAAGCAATGCGGAGCTATTTCGTCGATGACCTTGAGTTTTTGCCACCAAAGCACAATCCCGGCGATGTGTTTGTGAGATACGATTCCGACTCGAGGACAAAGCAGTCTGCCATGGTCCGCCCATGCACCCCCTCCCCAACCACCCTCCCATTTTCTCTCCTGTTCGCTGTTTAAATCACTCTCAGGCATTTTGTGATGGGTTGTACCCACCTGGCACTGGTGGTGGCACAACAACCACCGTGATTGATATGTACACCATGGATGACTCTCAAGAAGACATGTATTTTTTTTCTTAATGACATCACTCTTGGTGACCTTTCAAAGTTCACCAAATGCTGACCTGTGCCCATGCTTGGGAAAATACGAGACAGAGGCAATGCTCACACCTGAGTCGTTGCACTACGATGCGAACGTTGTTGTTCCTTTGGAGAAGCAACTGGAGGAAATTTTTGGGAGTGCAGTCAAGCTCAACTGTGAGTGAATTCCGCATTCTTTCTCGATGACTCACCTCTTTCCAACCAAAACAGACATCGAGTGTGCTGTCTACATTATTAACGCCGATTGAATACTCATGCCTTCTTTAGAGACTGCGGATTGTCTGGAGAATGCCACAACATTCCCCTTCCTGATGGGTTGACAGAAGGTTTTGACTCTTGTGTGTTGTGTTGAGAATCTTACCAAGCACTTAGATCTCTTTAATCAAGTATTCTTTCTCACTGGAGCCCTTGTCATGTGAAATATATTCACCAAAAGGAAAAAAGGTATTTGAAGCGGTTCTGTGGCAAGATGTCACAAAATTATCGTTCCCGGATCCACAGACTTACGGAAGAGTTGCAATGGGTGTGTCTTTGTGTCATTTGAAATCACTTCGCAACTCATTCCGTGTCACCAGGATTGCTTTTGGGAGATATTCTCGACCAAATGGAATCTGTTGTGGATGGAGACACCCAGCCAAAGCTGTCACTCTACTCGGTATCGTTCGCATTTTCCGGTTTCTCAACTCGAATGATTTAAAACGCAGGCTCACGACTCAAGTGTGGAGGTTTTCCTGAGCATGTTTGGAATTTGGGACCAACTGTGGCCGAAGTATGCGGCGTACATCCTCTTTGAGCTTTTCGATGTCAACGGTACTCAACTCCTCGTCGTCAAACTGACGACTATCAAACTGCTTTCCACGAGCTAACACAAACACAGGCACCCTTTACGTGCGAGTTGTGTACAATGGCGAACAGATGTCTCTGCCGGATTGCCTCGACACTCCCGAGTGGCAGGCTTGCACCTTCAACAAGTGCGTGCTGTTTGCTTTTTGTTTGAATTGCTCCTCCCTCTCTTCCCAACCAACAAATTGACACTCACCCACTCAATCACATTCAGGTTCACCAAGGTGGCACAGTCTCTCATCCCAACAGAGGAACAATGTTCAGCACAGTGCCGCATATAAACTGATTCCGCCAACAACAGCGGGCAGTGTGTATCCCACACCCACACCTTTGCCAACAACCCAAAAATGTACTTTGGAACTGATGGGCTCATCATCATTTTTTCTTTTTTCAGCTAACACTTCAAAGAGAACGAAGGGCCACGTTGAAACCAAACAACAAAATAAGCGAAACAGAAGCAACACCAACCCAAGTACTTTTTTGATATAGAATGAATGGGGGTCGTTTAGATGACGAAGGGGGATCCTCAACAGCGTCAGTTGGGACTGAGTTGCTGACGTGGGGTTGTGCTCACCATGGCCAGCTGGGGCGCGGCAAGGAGGTGCGTGCCTCAATTATGGGTCCCTCTTTGTGGCGCAACCCATAATCACATAACCAACTCTCTCTTCGTCGTTGTCTAACAACTTATTTTGGTTTATTTATTTTTATTTGTGACATAGGAAGGAGTTGTGAGTGTGCCCACAGTTGTGGGTGACCTGTTGCCATTCAGGCCTCAGGATGTGGCTTGTGGAGGAAGGTATATCACCCACTCAAATAACAATGGAATGAAACAAGTATGGATGCACCTTACTGGTTGGGGTGGGATGTACAGTCACATGGCTGCAATTTGCAGTGGAGAAGTGATGACTTGGGGTGGTATGCACTCTTCTCCAAGACCTCAGTGGTTCTGTCACACGAGTGTAAGAATGTAGTGCTATACTTATACCACTTATTGCTTATATTTTTGCCACGTACAACCTGCAGGCTAAGCTGTGGGGCTACGAGCACCTGGGCAGTTACAAATAATGCCAATATGAGTGTTTATGAACTTCCAAAAAATGAGGAGGATTCTCTCCCATTGACATGGGGAACTACAATGAGGCCAATAGTTTGTTACCCAAAGCGGGTTGCACCCCCAAACTGGGGTATGATTTCCTTCACACCTCTTCTCATTTGACTTTCTTCCTTTTTGTAGATTACCGCTACGATGGTCTCTCCTGTGGAAGCCTCCACACCTTAGCTATTTTCGACGGAAAAGCTTACTCAATGGGGTGCAATGACAAAGGTCAATTAGGCATTGGTGACACAGTTGACAGGTCCTCTTTCAGCTTTTCTTGTAGCTTTTTGATTTGACCTCCAGAGACCGGCTGACGTGGTGCAAATTTGATGTCCCATCAATTCAAATCTCGGCTGTTGCAGGAGGGGGGAAGCACAGTGCTGCTGTGTCCAAAAGTGGGCTTTTGTATACATGGGGTTCTGGAAGCCTTGGCCAACTTGGTTGATTTCCAATATATTTTTATGTAGTGGGAGGATTCCTTTTTAACCTATATTTTCAGGATTAGAAGATTTGGTTTGCTCCCATGTTCAACTCTACAATCTGACCTCGCTTCTTAGACTGCATCATCTGTTCCTGTACCTGTTGATTTCTTTCCTTCACAGGGACTAAGAGTCACTCAAGTGGCATGCGGTGACAACCACACAGCAGTTGTAACTGAAATAGGGGCTTTATACACATTTGGAGACAATAAATCCGGGCAACTTGGAACTGGAGACAACACACCACGCAACACCCCCACTCTTGTGGTATTTGGTCTGTCCACAATAGCCAGGGTTCAACAAATTGCAGCAGGGGGAGCTTATGGGCAAGGACACACAATTGCAGTGCTTGCGGATACAGGTTCCATGTACAGTTGGGGTGCCAATAACTATGGACAACTTGGTCTCACTACCCCACCAAATTGCATTATCCAACTTATGTTTTACAGGTCTGGGTGACCTCGTCAACAGGAATGCCCCAACAGTTGTATCTGCATTGGAAAACAGGAGAATCTTTAAAGTTGCATGTGGTTGGCTGTTCTCGGCATGCATCATTGCTGCTTCGAAACCAGTTCCCGTTTTCACTCGTCCTTCGTCATCTGGAACTGTTGTTCTAGGTATTGCTACCTCTTTTCACACCCAACCAACAAATGCAAGGGCATTTTGGTTCTCTATCAGCTGAAATTATGTAGTAAGACTTTTTATTTCCATGTCTTTTAACATTCAAAGATGTCCTTAAAAGCCAGATCCTTGGATACCTGGATGCGGAGTCTCTGGCTAGACTATCACAGACGTGCCGGACTTTGTGCACTCTTTGTTCAGACAACGACCTTTGGAAGGAAGTCTTTACTAAAGAGGAGTGGGGCCCAAAAATCAAAGAAGCATTAAGAATAGGAACTGTTGCAAGTATTTCATAGTACTTCACATCCAATTACATTCCAGTTTTCCCTTACTTTGAACTCAGTTGCAAAGGAAATTGGAAGAAACTCTTTTCTTTGGCTCGTGACAAAGGGATCACCATTTCTAAACTGGCATGCTGTTCTGTGTACATTTTACTTTTTACTTCAGTTAGCTAAAGCTCTACAGGGAAGCACGGAATACTGTCAAAACAGGTTCCGGTGGTGTCTTATCTTGGTTATCACGCGCATTTGCTCCTTTTGTTCCGAATTACACTTTCACTACCCCGTTCCGACTTATTATGAACGGACTGGATGCTGCCGGTTCCTTACCCACGATTTACTCTTCGTAACCTAACTATAACCCAGGAAAGACTACTATGCTGTACAAGCTCCACCTTGGGGAGATTCTCACAACCATTCCAACTGTTGGATTCAGTATACCCCTCATTTATTTCACTCCACATTTAATTTCTGAGGCAAATCAAAGATGTAGAAGTCGTGGAATACAAAAACGTTGCTTGGACAGTGTGGGTAAGTTGTTTTCAGTGAAGTAGTTGCCCGCCAAATAACACTTACAGGATGTGGGTGGAGGTTTTGTGCCCAAATCAACAAGATAATAATAATGCTCACATTTTGCTTGTGCATGCAGAAGATAAAATTCGTCCTCTATGGCGGCATTGTGCGTATCTCCATTCCCTCAATTTATATTTGCCTAAGCTTCCAAAAGATTATATGAATACATCAGCTTTTATATGGGTGATCGACAGTGGTGATCCTGGCCGTCTTGCGGAAGCCGAACGCGAGATATTCCTGGTAAAATAACATTATTACCTTTCATCTAAGTTGCATCCTCAGACCGCAGCAGAGCCAACACTTTCCGGAATCCCGTTTCTGATTTTCGGTACCATATATTCTCTGCGGAATTCAGGGTGCCACAAACTAAACTAACACTGTTACAGCAAACAAACAGGACCTGCCAACAGCCCTTCCGGCACCAGAAATAGCAAAGCGTCTTGGGCTGCACTATCTTCCAATGTTCTCACACCCAATTTGGTTCTGTCAGGCCTGTACCGCAACAACCGGGGAAGGACTCTATGAAGGGCTGGAGTGGCTCTTTGGTCTTCTCTCAGCTAAAAAAAGTTCCCCCTGAAACACCCAAAACTCCACCACCATAGCCTGCCAAATACCGTATCCCCTACACCCATCATCTACCTGGGTACAAAAAAAAAAACCATCCCACAATTCGCCCTGCAACTAGCTTTCTGTTGGTGCTCGGTGTTAACACCACCAACACAACACCAATCCACACCATTCGTTCGGGAGAATCCCCTTTTTTTCTTCATGGTTATCTCACCCACACTGTGGTTCGTGTCCAGATTTTTTTCGGCAGTTGATTGATTGATCAACAGATGGGTGGGTCTTGGAGCGAAAACGACGGAAGCAGTCCAACTTCCGCTGCACTACGTGGCATCGAGAGGAAGACATCACCGCAAACAACAACAAGCACCCCCAGGATCAGTAACCTGAGGACGGCTGTTGTTGGCTACTCATGGAGGTTCCTGACCGACCCTGTGTGGGTCCAGATGCGGTCGAATTCGCGCGGGGTGCAGCCCTTCAACGCAAACGGGGTGTCGCCGTTGGTTGGGAGGCACCGCGGGCCTGATTGGGAACCTGGCGGCGTGCCTGTTTACACTTATGAGTACTTGTCCTTGGAAGATGACAGCATGCAGTTGTGGGACTACTCTTGTGTGTTAGTGTGTGTGTGTTAGTGTGTGTTAGTGTGTGTGTGTTAGTGTGTGTGTTAGTGTGTGTGTGTTAGTGTGTGTGTGTTAGTGTGTGTGTGTGTTAGTGTGTGTTAGTGTGTGTGTGTGTGTGTTAGTGTGTGTTAGTGTGTGTGGGTCATGCTCATAAAAATAAGTAATTATGAATAGTATAATGTAAATACTCTCTCCGGCTCTCTCGGCACTACACTGTGTGTACTTACGCTTTGTTTATTCTATGCTGCTGTCAATAGTGGACGAAATGCAGGGAGCCACGGGAAGAATTCCAACTGTTGAACCGCAGGGGGATGTATACTTAACAAAAATCGATGCTCTCAACCACGAGGCATTTGTGTTCTGGCATGAAGAAGGAAACTCTGAAAGCTGGGAATTCCTGAAGAAAACTTTGCGACTCACAATACTCCCTCAGAGGCAAAAGGTTTGCTAAAAAAAAAACAGACTCAACTTACCAACTAACTCTGCAGAGTGTCACTCGCACTGAAAAGAAATTCGACTATGGTGATGTAAGTATTATCGATGTTGGGTCAGAAGAATGCACCCATGTGGACATATCGAAAGTGCCATTTGTAATAGCGTCCATCCGCTGTGCTAGAATGGATGCACCCTACAAATACACCTCAACAAAGTCAGTTTCTACAGGTGTGGAAAAAGAGGCCAGAGAATGTGCCAAGCAGCTAGACTGCCCTTTTATTCAAGTGTGTTGCTGCTTTCCTTCTGACCAAACCGTGTTTCACTTACTAAGTTCGATAAGGTGGACATTTCTGACAGAGCCAAGACACTGAACACCTTCAAATTGCTGTTCAAAGAGGCTCAGAGGTTGGGCTTCACCAAGTCAGGGAAAATGGCTGACTGCAATGTGTCCTGGGAACTGGAACACATCATCAAAGACTAGAACCCTATTACTGTTGTTTAAAACAAGCCAGCAGGTTGATGATTCAGAGAAATCGGCATGTCATCAAGTTGGGAAAAAGAAAAAAATTTCTTTTGTGACAGTAGATGGCGGCCACAACTGCTTGCACCGGTTTGCGATACGTCGCCCCGTTTGTTCTACTTGTCTAAATTGTGGGACACACAGAACACGCAGAAGGTTTGTTGGATGGCAAGTTGAGAGAAGCGCTGGGACTAAATGTTGGGAAGATGCGTTTCAGGGCAACAAGTGACAACCACCCAAGGAACTTTCATGGAGCATGTGACCAAATGGGCCCAACACTTGTCATTGCAAAGGTATTTGTTGAGA